>CM029020.1:78414384-78516871 GCA_016801055.1 Panax notoginseng
TCTTTCCGTTCAACAATTAGTAAATGTTTAATTCACTAGAATAAGTGTTTACATTAGTGGAACTATATGTTCATACTTCTTTCTTGCACATCCCCCAGTAATTGAGCAATAAAAATCTCATTTCTGGGCATTTCCTTGCACCAGCGCTGCGGCGCCGTGCCCCTTCCTCTCTCTCGCGCTGCGGCGCGACCTACTTCCTCTCTTCTCTTTTGACCTGGCGCTACGGCGCCAAGTCCTTTTTTAACACTCGCGCTGCGGCGCCAACTAACAGAACCTGAGGCCAGAGCTCGCGCTGTGGCGCCCCTTCTGCAAATTTTCTAAGTTTTAAATCCCATTCGAGATGCTTACTTCCCATTCTCATAACTTCTTCGTTATAACTCGGAACGAGTTCATTCCAAAGCCCTTCTCTTCCTTATCTTACGTACTTTCACATCCCTTGGACAGAACTTTGTTCTGAATCTGTTAACGTGCCATTTGATTGGCTTAAACTTCACCCTTCGTTCATTTTTATGCTTTTAGTGTTCTTCGTTCGTTCGTCCGTAATTCGGTCATCCGAACTCAGAACTCGTACGTTCTTGAGTCCATAACTCACGTTTTCTATGTTCTCTTACTTCCTTATGAAACCCTACACGTTCAGGTTCATTTACTAACTTTCTAATTCTCGTTCATGTTTTACGAAAAATTCGCCATAACTTCGTTATAGCTACGTTTTAATCTGTTCTTCATGAACGTTTCTATGTTCCTAACCAAACAATAAGCAACTAACTTATACGTGATGGTTTTAAACTTGTCCATCAACAACAGTTATACTACGATGGTTTTAAATTTGTCCATCAACAACGTTTTTCATGTTCTTTGCGTGTTATTCGTGTTCTTCGTTCGTTCTTTATTTTAATCAATATTTTGGATTATGATTTCACTTTTTATTGGAATTTAATGTTATAGAACTCCATTCCTTACTTAATTCACCTACTTGTTCATAATATTCATTCGGATCGCTCAAAATCCTTACGAATCTTATACTTACTTTAAGAAATTTATTTACTAAACTTCTAATTCTTATTTCTTCATTTTCTCATGAATTCAACCATATGAAATCATTTCTAACATCATCTTCTCTCTATTCTCATTAAGCTATGTCTTTGAACATAGAAACTTAAAGAAAATTAACCTAGGAGTTAGGTTTTAATACCTTTGCTTATTATTTTTCTTCCGCTATACAAAGTTGACGATTTGCAAGCTATTCTATTTCACGATCACTTTCGATCAGATCATTCATGTTCATGCTCTTCCTTCTTCCTCTTCCTCCGAGCTCTCTCTCTCTCTCTCTCTCTAAGATGTAGGATTTTAAAAATCCCATCAAATGAACATATGGCCTCCTATTTATAGAAAATCAAGGCTAAGGTCAATTTAGTCATTTCGCCCCCCACCTCCTTACTATTTACATCTCCTCCATCCCTTAGCCACCAAGTTTACTTAGCCACCACCCTTACTTGGTGGCCAAGTAGCCAGCCCACATGCCCATGGGTCATCCCATGGGTTGCCCCATTGGTTATTACCCATCGGTTCGATCCGCGGTTTCTTTTCATGGTTTGGGCCTTAACCCTAATTCTTTTTGGGCCTAGCTTGGGCTTGATTTTCACAAAACATTAGACTTGACATAATCCAAGTCTAATTAGATTCTACAAAGTCCATGAAGTCAAAGTTCATTAAGACTCATCGTATTCACGCATTTCCATTCTCGTATTCTCGTAATCTCTTCGTATATCGTTCGTACGATATTCGTATTATACGTCGTAATAATCTTCGTATTATACTCGTATAATAACTAGTATTACACTCGTATTCCTTACGCATAATAACCCTAATTATTATACGAAATCATTAAATTCCCGGAACTTACTTTTCCTAACCCTTAGGTTTTAAGTCCGTAGGCGAAAACTTAATTTTTGCCATAACTGAAATATTATTGAATATTCTATTACGTCTAAACATTTTACGTATTCAATAACTTCTCAGAATTAAAAATAAATCTCCGAGCTGAAACGGATGAATAGTGTGTATTTCGTCTTTTTCCCGAAAATTATTTTTGTTCCTGGAAATTTTTATTTTCGTCTTGAAAATTCTTATTCGATCAATCTAGCTTGTAGCTAGAATCCTCCCGACTTATAATCATCCTAGGTTATAGAACGATTAATAAACATAAAGCACATAATAATATTAATAAAATTAGTTTTATTAATAACTAATTCTTTAACCCTAATTCTGGACGATCCGAATTTCCGGGTCGTCACATTCTTCCTTCCTTATAAAAATTTCGTCCTCGAAATTTCTTTAAAACCACACCCTTACCCGGGTTCTCACATTCACCCCTTCTTCACGGAATTTCATCCTCGAAATTTAGCTTACTCTACGTCTCAACATCCCTTCAATGGAGTTCTTATCTTTCCCTCATTCCTAACCCCCTAACCTATCAAGAATCATGAAGTAGAAGGAATAATGAGGATATAAAATTTCCTTTAAAATGTTTCATACTTTTGCTGAGGGGTCACATCGACCATGAACTCTTACTAGGTTAAACAACATTTCACCGTAATCCTTTCTTTAACGGTCAGTTTACAATCACAAAGAAAGTAAACTACCTCTTCCTTGTTCTCCTCAGACTTAATCATTAGATTCCGCACCAAAACAATTTAGTTTGGCACAAGTTCTCAAAGAAAGCTCGATGACATACCATTTGTCTAGCTGAATCAAGTAGCTTAGACCATACCAATAAATTGGACAACAACGTGAAACCTTCGTCTAGTCAACTCAATTGACGGTGACTACTTCTTTAAATTCTTTCGCAATACATCAAAGCGGTTTATGACGTCATGATACCGTACTTTTTACAGTACATTGAGGACTTCGTCAGTTTGTGACTTCTTCATTATACGTCATACCATAGCGGGTTGTTGATCCTAAGATCACATCCAACACTAGGTTGAATTGCATTAATAACTCCATCCTTTTACCATCCTTGCATCAAATGCACGGATGATATAAAAATTCATTTTGATATTTTAAATCAATTTCTGTCTAGCCGAAGCAATTAGCATAGAAACATATCAAGAATACTTCTTTTAAAATCCGTTGGTTCCAAAAGTTGAACCAATTATTTCATTTTCAAAATGTACCATCAATACGAGTTTAATAAACTTCGAAATCTAGCATAGCTAGATGACTTGGAATATCCTATTCTATTCTCCATCTTCCTTCATTGTCTTACTGCGACAATACTTAATTTTCTCGATCACCTTCATTGCTAAGGTCTACTGAAAATTCTTACTTTTAGCCTAAACATTCCTATACCTTAGTACAGCCCATCAACTTACCACACATTACGAGTTTAGGAACTTTCCACAATAATATGAGTTTAAGAATCTTCCAGACAGACCATAGGCATCCATTCTCTGAGACGTTAGAAAACATACCATATAATTATGAGTCATGAACTTACCATAAGTATGAGTTTCAGGAACTCGCACCTACCTTATCATTCTCTACCTATCACGTATATACATGAGAAAAGATTCACCTTCTCATCATATACATCTTGATAGCGCGACATAATGTTCCAATGATTATCACAACCAAAAGCTAAGTGATTTTAGAACCAAACACAATTCCCTGCCCATACAAAAAATTAGTCAACTCATCTACTGACCGATATAGGAAGCTAAGCGGTTGTTACACTAAGGACAATTATCCGCCCATACAAAGAATTGTTCAACTTAACAACTATATCGAATAAGAAGCTAAGTGGTTCTAAAACCACGTACAATTTCCCCGCCCATGCAAGGAATCATACAACTCAGCTGCTGATATGAGTCCTCAATTGAAATCCTAAAACTTCTTACGTTCTCTATACTTAATACAAATTTTCTTTAATTCATATGCTAACCTTTACAACTCAATTTGAGTTCTTCTTCCCGTACTACTTCGTAGTGCCCTTCACTTATAGTATTAGCTATAAATCATCCATCGTTTAACAGCTAATCTATTACTACGATTTATTATGATCACGTGGTGATCTTCTTATCCTTCTCTCTACGATTATAGTCTTAGGTACTCCTACCTAAGATTTATAATCTATCAGCTTTGATACCAACTTGTAACGCCCCGAAATTCGGTCTATCTTCACACCCGGATTCTGTACGTCACGAGTACATCATTCATCCAATATACATCATTATATACTGAAATATAATAACATACACTCTCATATCTCAAGTTCTGGAAACCTTATAACCTCTTTCATTTCAAATAATAATAAATATAATATTCATTTCATCTTACAAGAGTGACTTTTATTCGCCACCAAGGATACATAATATTTCATTAACTAGTCTATAGATCAGTTTTATCTTTCTACATTACAAGTCTTCATTTGATCTTCTCGCTCATTCACATTTTGAATGACACTTCATCTAGATACTGTCAGCTTGATCTTTACGGGATCCTTAAGTGCTTCTAACCTCGTCCGCTGAAAATATTTTTCATTTAAAGCAAGTGTGAGCATTCAATTGCCTAGCAAGTCATAACAGTTGAACACACAACTTCAAGAGTTTAAACATTTCTTCAGAACTTCGATAACCGAACAAAGGTTATGAAGTAGCTTGAATAATAGGAATAGTCCCGATTCCTATCATCTTAAAACATCTATCATTTTCACTTTAAAATACTTTCATTCCTCTACCTTTTTCATACACATCCTGTCTAGCTAGAATCATTAGCATAAACTTAACAATAACGGTTCATGTATAAACAGAGCATACTTGTATTGAATAGTCAATCATAAAACAATTCATATCATAGAAACACCGAAGTGTTCAAATTATGGCACAAGGCCTCATACATACTACCACCTCGTACATACATCGCACATATGCACATAGACAAGACTTCTCAAGTTCGACATCTGAGAAGTTTAAGAAACTAGCATTCATTTAAAATATGAATGAAGTTAGGAAACTTGCCTTACGCCCAGCTACAGCTTACGCTGAACTGCTCAGTCCAACTCCTAAGTAACACATAAGGAAAACATAAGCACCAATTAGTTATATATTTGATTTACGCACTAGTTTAAACTTCACTTTACTTCTTAGGGTTTGCGTTCTTGAAATTTAAGCTTACGCGTCTAACCTCCTTTACCAATTTACGGCTTCATAACATACGGAGATGTCTTACTCAGAAAGTTCATCATCTTGGATGATTTATATTCTTATCTAACTCACATTCGACTTTCATTAATCTTATTACCGTTCATTACGGCTTTCTTGATAATTCATAACTTATTTAATACTTTCGTTACCCATTACCTGAACCCCATGTTCATTACTCATTCTTAGTGTCGAAGCCATATCGATTGTTGTATGCTAAGACCAAGCGTCTATCGCAACAACGTTGCGTTCACAGCGTCTATATGCTTCACACTTAGCTCTCATTATCATGACATAACATTGAAATGTTATTCATTTCCCTCGTCACTCAACGCCTAGGGAATCACAACCATAGCAATCCCTCACATTCGTTTATCATGACTACGGTCCCCGAATATCGGTTCCGTAACTCGCACTTACAATCTTTGTCTTTTAATCTTGTTTAATCTTTTCGTTCAACATTTACTAAAGGTTTAATTCACTAGAATAAGTGTTACATTAGTTGAACTATAGGTTCATACTTCTTTCTTACACATCCCCCAGTAATTGAGCAATAAAAATCTCATTTCTGGGCAATTCCCTACACCGATGCTGCGGTGTCGTGCCCCTTCCTCTCTCTCGCGCTGCGGCGCGGCCTACTTCTCTCTCTTCTCTTTTTGGCCTAGCGCTGCGGCACCAAGTCCTTTGTTAACACTTACGCTGCGGCGCCAACTAACAGAACCTGAGGCCCGAGCTCGTGCTGTGACGTCCCTTCTGCAAGCTTAACCGGCGCTGTGGAGCCAAGCCAAAACCCTAGAAAATTTTCTAAGTTTTAAATCCCATTCGAGACGCTTACTTCCCGTTCTCATAACTTCTTCGTTATAACTCGAAACGAGTTCGTTCCAAAGCTCTTCTCTTCCTTATCTTACATACTTCAACACCCCTTAGACAGAACTTCGTTCTGAATCCGTTAACGTGCCATTCGATTGGCTTGATCTTCACCCTTCATTCATTTTTATGCTTTTAGTGTTCTTCGCTTGTTCGTCCGTAATTCGGTCATCTGAACTCGGAACTCGTTCGTTCTTGAGTCCACGACTCACGTTTTCTATATTCTCTTACTTCCTTATGAAACCCTACACGTTCGGGTTCATTTACTAACTTTCTAATTCTCGTTCATGTTTTACGAAAATTTTGCCATAACTTCGTTATAGCTACGTTTTAATCCGTTCTTCATGAACGTTTCTACCTTTCCTAACCAAACAATAAGAAACTAACTTATACGCGATGGTTTTAAACTTATCCATCAACAACAGTTATACTATGATGGTTTTAAATTTGTCCATCAACAACGTTCTTCGTGTTCTTCGCGTGTTCTTCGTTCATTCTTCATTTTAATCAATATTTTGGATTACGATTTCACTTTTTATTGGAATTTGATATTATAGAACTCCATTCCTTACTTAATTCACCTACTTGTTCATAATATTCATTCGGATCGCTCAAAATCCTTACGAATCTTATACTTACTTAAGAAATTTATTTACTAAACTTCAAATTCTTATTTCTTCATTTTCTCATGAATTCAACCATATGAAATCGCTTCTAACATCATCTTCTCTCTATTCTCATTAAGCTATGTCTTTGAACATAGAAACTTAAAGAAAATTAACCCAGGAGTTAGGTTTTAATACTTTTCCTCTTTATTTTTCTTCCGCTATATAAAGTTGACGATTTGCAAGCTTTTCTGTTTCACGATCACTTTCGATCTGATCATTCATGCTCATGCTCTTCCTTCTCCCTCTTCCTCCGAGCTCTCTCTCTCTCTCTCTAAGATGTAGGATTTCAAAAATCCCATCAAATGAACATATGGCCTCCTATTTATAGAAAATCAAGGCTAAGGGCAATTTAGTCATTTCGCCCCCCACCTCCTTACTATTCACACCTCCTCCATCCCTTAGCCACCAAGTTTACTTGGCCACCACCCTTACTTGGTGGCCAAATAGTCGGCCCACATGCCCATGGGTCATCCCATGGGTTGCCCCATTGGTTATTACCCATCCGTTTACCCATCGGTTCAATCCGCGGTTTCTTTTCTTGGTTTGGGCTTTAACCCTAATTCTTTTTGGGCCTAGCTTGGGCTTGATTTCACAAAACATTGGGCTTGACATAATCCAAGTCCAATTGGATTCTACAAAGTCTATGAACTCAAAGTTCATTTAGACTCATCGTATTCTACGCATTCCATTCTCATATTCTCGTAATCTCTTCGTATATCGTTCGTACGATATTCGTATTATACGCCGTAATAATCTTCGTACTATACTCGTATAATAACTAGTATTACACTCGTATTCCTTATGCATAATAACCCTAATTATTATACGAAATCATTAAATTCTCGGAACTTACTTTTTCTAACCCTTAGGTTTTAAGTCCGCAGGCTAAAACTTAATTTTTGTCATAACTGAAATATTATTGAATATTCCATTACGTCTAAACATTTTACGTAATCAATAACTTCTCAGAATTTAAAAATAAATCTCCGAGCAGAAACGGATGAATAGTGCCTATTTCGTCTTTTTTCTCGGAAACATTTTTTTTCCTGAAAATTTTTTATTTTCGTCTTTGAAAATTCTTATTCGATCAATCTAGATCGTAGCTAGAATCCTCCCGACTTATAATCATCCTAGCTTATAGAACGATTAATAAACACATAGCACATAATAATATTAATAAAAATTAGTTTTATTAATAACTAATTCTCTAAACCTAAATTCTGGACGATCCGAATTTCTAGGTCGTCACAACCTATGCTTCCACCATCAACTTAACTTTCTCTACTGATCCATTACTTAATAAATCTATCTATTCTATCATCCTCAATTCTCCATTCACATATAACTATACATAGTTCGTCAAACTTACCACACATTATGAGTTCAGAAACTTTCCACAATCATACGAGTTTAAGAACTTGTCCTAGTCAGACCTTTGGCGTCCATTCGCTGAGGGGTTCATAAACATTTCATATAATTATGAGTCACGAACGTACCATAATTATGAGTATTAAGAACTCGAACTTAACCTTATATTTTTTAACTATACCCTACCTATCTGTTATACTCCTGAGAAAAGAATCACCTTCTCAACAGATATATAGCAAATAGCGCGACACAGACATTTCAATGATTATCAGTACCAGAAACTAAGTGGTTGTCAAACCAAACTCGGCCACTAGTCAATATAGGAAGCTAAGCAGATAATTCCCCGCCCATACAAAGAATTGGTCAACCTAACCACTATATCGACCAGGAACCTAAGTGATTCTAAAACCAAGTAAAAATTCCCCGCCCATATAAGGAATCATACAACTCAGCTGCTGACATGAGTCCTCAATTGAAATCCCACACCATTCTAACTTTCTCTTTTCTTAATACGAATTTTCTTTAATCTGCATCTAAACATTTACCACTCTTTTCTGAGTTTATATTGTACCATTTCATAGTACCTTCTTTTTATAGCATCAAGCTATATCATTCTAATCACTTAACATATCATATGTTATTCAACAATTTAATCTGATCACGTCGTGATCTTATTTTGTAATCATTTCTTCGTACACTTACGATCATCTTATTTTACGATTTTCTTATTCTTCTCTTTAATCATATTATATTATGATATTATTTACACTTTTCATCTTATAGACATAGTCTGTTTATTATCACTTTTTATTTTTATTACTAGAGTCAGGCAACTCCAGATTCTTATTCTTATATCTTTTCAATATTCTTCTTTGAATCTTATCAACGCACTTACTCTGTTTGAGTTAGTTCTCATCCTTATCCCTGCGGTTATTAACCTACGGTAACCCTACCTAAGGTTTATAATCTACTGCTTTGATACCAATTGTGACATCCCCAAATCCGGTACTTTTTACCTCAGATCTGGTACATCATTTTTATAACTATTGCGGAAGATATAAACATAAATTGTTTATACATTAAACTTTTACACATCATTCCCAAGGTCTACAACCTTAACTAAATACATACCTTCAATATCTAAAAAGGTTTACAATACTATTTTCGTCAAAAATTTTAATAGATCTAACTGCATCATAATCTTGAACTTTGTCTTCGCTTCTGCCTTTACTCGAGCTTTCATCTTAATCTGAAAATTTTTATCATGATATAGCAAGGGTGAGCATCAAATTTGCCCAGCAAGTTAAATTTATTTGAGGATATATCATGATTGAAATAATATGAATAAAAGGCTAGCTACGTTCAGCCATATAATTGTGAACTAGCAGGAATCAAATTTCATAACTGAATGATCAAGATGACATGAATAAATGTCAATAATGAATATAAATAATTCAACTGGAGCAGATGGTAATGAAGGTGATCAGCCTTTCATACCTGATGAACATATGTAACATGCACTAAGTGCGAATCAATAATCAGTATAGATGTGAATAATCAACAATAATTATTCACAAACATGCTTTGAAAATACAACTCAAGGTTGAGTTAGGAAACTTGCCTACATAGTCGATTACCGCTACACAAATTAATTTATTCTCTTTTGTAGGACCTATCATTGATATGATCGATCTCTTGATTAGCATTACATATCTTACTCATATCAAATTACCATGAAATCACATAACCAATCATTAGTGCGTACACTATACTATCTTAGACTTAACACTTACTCGTTCATTTATAAGTTCGTAACGTAACTTGACAAACTATTTATGAACTCAGTAGACTTAATATATCATTTCAGTTTCTATTTTAGTAAGCAAAAACAAAATTGACTTCTCTTCCTGATATTTCAGTTTCCCTTTTCAATAACCTGAAATGTTCATTTCGGGAAGCTGAAATACACTATTTACAAAAATATGAAATCAGCTTATTATTTTTTTAATCTTTTGGCCACTCATATATACATATATTCCATACACAAAAAGTATTTTTCTAGAATTTTTCAACTCACTTAAGTATTTTTCAAAAATTATTTTTAGTTAATTCCTTAAGAAATTAGCTACCTTGTGCTTAACTCTAGAATTTATCATCTTTTGACACAATCTTATAGGTGTTAATGTGACACTACAGTTTAAATTTCGTGGCCATCGGAGTTATACAACTCCGGTTATAGCGATTTCCGTCGGGAAAACTCAAAAATTGAAATAGTCGTAACTTGCCCATTTTAAGTCGGAATAAGCTCATTTTTGGACACGACCTACTTTATCCCATATATTTTCATGTCCCAAAAGGCCGGATTTTATCTCACTAAATAAGTTGCCGAAATATCCCTTACAAAATTTCGGATAGCTTATTTTCGTCATTTTTCTGTTTTTTTGACTCCTTTTCTAAAATTAGTCCACTCAAAAATCTACAACACATTTTCTAGTGATTCCAATTGGAGATGTTAGAAAACTCATAGATCTAACTCTAGGACTTGACCATACTCAAAAATTCAAAGTAGAATGAGAGATATGGTCATTTCCATATCATACTTTGTTTTCTCAAATATCTATTTTTCAACTCTTTATGTTTTGTATGAAAACTTTCATGATCTCCCATAAAACCAACATATCTCATCATATTAACTCAAAATAACTCATATACGCATGGATCTAATATGATCCATTATCTAATTCACCAATTAGTCAACAAACACAAGATCAAACACAATCAAGGCTAAGAAAAAATTAGGGTTTTCTATATTTTGAAAAACCTAGTTTCCGTTCCAAATTTTAGATCTAGCTTTTGATCCTTAAAAGGGTTAGATCTAAAAGTGAAACACTTATATACATATAGATCTAAGGTTTTAAATCTCAAGGTCATAACTTCATATCATAAAAAAATCAAATGAAACCAAAAAGAAATTTAATCTATATACAAATGGAAATCTTTATACTTTCTCTTGATTCCTCTTCTTCTTCTTCTTCCTAATACTTAGATTATGGAACTTGAAAACTTACAAAACTCTCCCTCTCTTTCGTCTTCTCTCTTGACTGAAATCTCTCTTTGCTCTCTCTTTTTCTCTCTTACTTTGTTTTGTTAGCTAACTTAGGAAATAAAATGAAAGAGAAAAAAGTAAAGTTTTGTTTTGATTAAAATAATTATATATATATGACATATATCTATACATTATCACCACATCCTTGCCTCTCTCTCTCTCTCTCTCTCATATAAGTTATTTCTTGCAAGATTAACTAAATGTGTTGTTTCCATTAAATTGATGACACCTAATCCAAGTTGTTTACCCACTAAAGTAGGATAATCATTACATCACTCCCCCCTTTTCTCTCCTCTTCAACTTCCGGCCATGTGGCCTTTCTTTTGCCAAAAAATTGTTTCCTTTTATGCCTTATTTAACTTGCTTAATGTCCAACATATCCCCTCCCACTTGGCTAAAAGTTGGGTCACTCCTTAATTCTTTGGGCTAACAATAAATACTCTATTGGACTTAATATTTAATTCTTTGGGCCATGTTAATCAACATATTCCAATACTTTTAATTTACATAACCTTATATATTTAATTAGGATTTCTTTACACACATTAGTAAGTTAATTTCTTACTCATATATCTTTAATTTCATAACCCAATTAGACTTGTTATTCTTAGGTTATAAAATTAATTATTAAGATTTATAAAATAAATCTCTTACGATTAGTGTGTGTGTGTATATATATATATATATATATATATATATATATATATATATATATATATATATATATATATATATATATAGTTATATACTAATATTCTCCCATATTATAACCTCTTAGGTTATTTAATTATCACACCTAATATATATATTAGGATACATAACTTAATTCTTAATTCACTTACTCACATATTCATACAAAATAATTTAATAAATTGAGATATGGTCCACAAATCTCTTAGATTAGGTCACTAGTATATAATTAAAATACTAGAACCACATACACATAATCTTATGAACTCATACACTAATATATACCTCATTATCAGACTATCACTTACAGTCTATCAAATCATTCAAGTTCTTCTCCAAAAATTTTAAAATTCTTAAAATTCCTTTACAGAAACGTCAAATCTATACACTTATTTTCTGTCTATGTTCATCTTATAACCTTTAATCCATCACTTTAAGATTTTAATAATTATCTAAATTCTTAGGTTGTCACAATTACATTTAGTTTTTGCATTCAGTTTTTTGAAAAAAAAAATAAAAAACTGAAAAATTAGTAGTTAGTTTACTATGTTTATATAGCATTTAGTACATCTTGCATGAGTCCAGTTGTTTGATATTTACAGTTTGTTTTGGCCAATGATGAGATTGGAATTGGTTAGACAAGTAAAGTACTGACTATTAGAACTTTGATGTGATTTCTTGTTCTGAGTTGTGTCTTTTTCTGTTTGAAACTGGTATACTAAGGATAGCACGGTAAAAATAACTTGTTGATTGATTGAGTTTAAATTGATATATAATGGGATTCTAAAGGATAATACTAATTTGAATGAAAGAATGACAATAATAAGTAACAATGGCTAAAGTTAGACAAGAACCTAAGTTTGAGAGAATATTTAGGGTATATAAGCTAAAAAAAGAAAAAAAAATATGAATAAATACCGTGGCATGCGTGTCTAGTTTTGTGGCCTTTGTTACTTGAGTAAGTAAGCCCGAAGGGATTGTCTTTACACCTAGCGCCCTAAGGTCCTAATGATCTGGGAGTCGTTGGTTAAAAGCTCGTTAAGGTAGTATTGAAAAGCCTAAGAGAATAAGACATTGCATAGCTATGTGTATATAAACCAAAAGAAAAAAAATGAATAAAATGGGAAATAAGAGCAAAAAGCCCCCGTAGATGAAAAATAAAGCATAAGTATCCCATGTTAACCCTCGATATTAGTAATTATTTGATTTTAGTTGGATCTAGCTTCTTTTTGGATTTCTTGAATTTACATTGTATGATTCCTTCGAAGAGACTTGTTATGTGTTAAATTTGATCTTGTATCAGTTAACATTGTTGTGGAGCACACACGCACTATATTAGTGATAGCAGTCTAAGATTTGATGATTGATTGGGAAATTAATGATTTGTTTTGATATGATGTATTATCATGTTTACTTGATTTCTCTAAGGTCAGTTGAATAGACGTGTTTGTGTCATTACTGCTGGATTCGTAGGCATGTAGATTAGTTGCATTTCATAGCATTGTTGTTTTGGTTTTTTGCTTGAGGACAAGCAAAGGTTTAAGTTTGGGGGTATTTGATAAGTAGGTTTTATACCTACTTATCCGGTATCTGTTACTTGAACAAATTAGGCACCACACTTGAATTTGACTTAACTAACCTGTGAACAAAAGAGAAGGAAGCTTATTAAATCCTAAAAAAATAAAAAAAATCTATCAACTAATATGAAACCTAAAAAAAACTAAAAATAATAATTAAACTTGGGTTGCCTCCCAATAAGCGCTTGATTTATTATCCTTCAGTCGGACTTTGTCTGGTCAACGCTATCCAATTCCTCTTCGGAAGCTGAGGAACCCTCTATCCATCAGTAACAAATTGTCCTTTTGGAGGTTCCCACAGGCGATTACCAATGCATCAAAGTCACTTAGCATGCTCTAATTTGGTGTGATCTCAATCAAGAACGTTCCATAGCTAAGTGTTTTCTCCATTGTGTATGTGATCACTTCGGGGCATGGAAGCTTTTCACACACCATGGGTTCTTCGTCTATCTTCTCTTTCCTGTCCCACCATGGATTCAAAATTGTACTCGCACTTATGTCATCAAGAGCTTCGCTGATGACATGACTACCAAGTGGGGATGATTTTGCAAATCTGACTGATTCTTTGATCTTCAGTGGAGACCCATTTTGATCTTCGTCGACCTCTATTTCATTATCCCCAATTGTATCCACACTTCTGATATCTTGTGGCACATCCAGTCTCATATTTGGTTCGGATTCTCCGTCAATTTCGTCATCCATGTCATAAAGCCAAGTGTTTGGAGGAAGTTTTCTTACGACTTTGGTCATTTGCTCTATCTGATCCGTAAGATTTTGTATTGAGCTCGCTTGATTACTCATCTTCTCCTCATCTGCTATAAACTTGGACAATAATTCCTCCAGCCTTGAATTTTCTGTTTCAGTCTCGGATGCCATGTATTGAGGACCATTGGTTGAGGTAATGACGAGTTGTTCTATCTGATTATTAAAATTTTGGATTGACAGCTCTTAGCTAATCCTCATCTCCTCTAGGTTTGTTATGCCCATCAATATTACATCCCTCGAATTTGGCTTTTCTTCTTGTGGTAATGGAGGTGGACATAAAAATTCCGGTGTATGATGGATTTGGAGCGTAATATTGGTCATCATAAATGTAGCTCCCTGAAAAATCCGGGTGATACCCCCAATCTTGGTGATAGTTAGGATCAACATAGTTGTTGAGGTAATCACCAGTATATTGTACCGGTTCAAAATGACGGTGCATTAGTGACTTTGATGGTTGCCAGCACAATGGTCACACGTAACTGCCATCCTTCGACTCCTTTGGGCTGCAATAACGTCCAACGTCCTCGAAAGTTCTTCAATCTGTTCTGATATTGCGGAAAATACATTAAGTCCATTAATCCCTGTTTCTCTTGGTTGAGTCATGTTTGCCATCCTTCGACTCAGTTGGGCTGCGATAACCTCCAACGTCTTCGAATTTGCCTCAAATTGTACTGACTCTACAGAAAATGTATTAAGTCCATCAATCCCTGTTTCCCTTGGTTAAGTCATGTTCGTGTATGACCATTGATACGTAAAGTCATCCATAGTACCTGAAAAGAGAGAAATATAGGAAGAGAATTAAAAATAAAAATAAAAATGTTTAAATTAAGACTAATTTGATTGAAATTAATATTGGTAAAGAATTATTAAATTATTTCATCGGCAACGACGCCAAAAACTTGTTGGGTAAAATCTAGTTACGCACAACACGCAAGTATACGTGGTCAACAAGTAATAAAGTGACAGTAGAGTATCGTTCCCACGAGGAATTGTTTAATAAAAATCACTAACTGCTAACCCGTACCCAACTCAATCTTATTTAAACGAATGAATTTCAATTTATATAAATTAAATTATTTAATTACACTATTTCTAATTACCGATAATTAAAAATCAGATTACGGAGATTTAAGATCACAACTTCAATTATTGTATCATTTAAGTTAACACACTTCTCATCAATCATTTTCTATCATGAATTGTTAATCAATAACACTAAATCATATAAAATCACCTCTAGATGCATAATACCCATACTCACTTAAATCCATAGATGATAGAATTAAGCAAGACACCCTAATTAAGTAATCCACTATATCTCTTTGTGAATTACAATTAAAAAGATTTAAAACACAAGTTCTCTATAATATTACATATGGCGTAAATGCATATCTCTATCCTAAACACGAATCATGAATTCCATCTATGTAGAAATCACAAACACATGCTATCATGATCAGATCTAAATCTATACTTCATCTCTCGAGTTCATATAGATTATCACAGTAATTAATGGCCAATTAATTAAACAATTAATTCAAAATCACAATAGACAAACCTCACAATAGAACATAATAATTGATAGTGAAGCATATTAAAATAAACTACACAATAAGATCCATTGTAATCTCAAACAAAGAATTAGTTAATGATTATTAAATTCAAACTAAGAATCCACAATTGAATAATCATTAAAAGACAAAGATAGAAGAAGATAGAATCTATTGTCTGCAGATTTGAAGCTCTCTCCTTGCTCCTACTTTGAATCTTCAATGGTCTCTAAGTTGCTTCAATCTCCAAATCTAATAAGAATTAGGATTTTGATCTAATCTACTCTACACTAATCTAATGGAATCCTCTCTCCCTCTAATCCTTGTGATTCTCTTCCTTTTATAAGTCTCTTTATATGTCTTTAAGTCCTCTTGAAAGTCCTTAAGTCAATCGGATCAAAGCAATCCTTCTTGGACTCAAATTTGGACAAAATTCGTCTTTTCTACGCATACCCCCACCCCGGTGGGGGTTTAGCCTTATAAATGACCCTCCCCGGTGGGCTAGGGTTTTGTTTTCCAGCTGGTACCCCCGCCCCGGAGGGGGTTTTGTAAAGAGAAAGCCCGCCCCGGTGGGGGTCCTTTGGAAAAATGGCCATAACTTTTGATCGGGGAAGAGTTGCGAGGCCTGCCACCTATCAAATCGAAGATATCGACGAGATCTACAATGTTCATGCTTTGAGAATTGACAGATTCTGATTACATCAAGGTGGAAATCGGGCTTGAAGTAGATATTATGTAAATGGCAAGCATGCCAACTCTTAGCTTTGTTCTTTGTTGATAAAAAGGTCATAACTCTCGCATCCGAACTCTGATTGGGACGATTCAAGATGTTCTGGAAAGCTAAGAAGTAGATCTACAATAAAATCCAAGTTCTAAGCCAAGAACATGCATCCAACTTGGTGTTAAAAGCCTTTCAATCTTCCCTTCTTGCATTTGCTTGAGTATTTTGGTCCAAAAGATGTCCGAATTGGTTTCCCTCGATTTTTCGTGCCAATAGTCACCTTTTTCTTGCGTTTTCATACTCAAGCATATAATCTACAAAATAAACACAAAATGCATGAAAAGTAACTAAGAAACATGAGTTTGAGCAACTAATTCAAGTAACAGATACCGGATAAGTAGGTATAAAACCTACTTATCATTGTTAGGCTGTCTAAGTGTTATACAGTGATACCATGACATGTATACTACATATCTATGACACTCAAATTCATAATTAATTCATAGGTTTACTAGAATTAATGGTCAAATGTCGTTGACCGACCACGATTACATTTTCTAGAAAACCGAGAAACATGACGAACACCAAGAACAGTCTTTGGCTGTACTTTGACAGTCTTAGATCTACACTTTAAAGACTTACTTAATCCAAACTAATGTTTTATATTTGTACTTTGGTACATAAACTACATATTACAATAACTAGAACACATATCTAATACACAGATTGAAAGATATTTGAGCAATAAAAGCGTTAACCGACCATGACTACTGTTTTGGGTTACCTAGAAACCCAAGAACAACTCTGACAGTGACTTTGAACCTTTTTAACTTCTTGTTATGTTAAGGTTAGAGTCTGAACACTACTACAAAATAGTAAATAGATAACGCATAAAAAATGTTGTAGAAGGTCTTACAGAAACGTCGTATTTAAGGGTGTTGTCTATTTGACACCTTTATACAACGTTTTTAAAACGTTGTAGTTTGACACATTACACAACGATTTTTTCTTAAACAACGTTGTATATTTATTTTCCATAAATTCTTGGATACTTAAAAACGTTGTAGATGATATGATTCCACAACGTTTTTTAGCTTAAAATGTTGTGGTTTGGTACATCAAACAACGTTTAGACTCATTTATATAACATTTTTAAAGTGTAATCTATTTAGACTACTTTATACAATGTTTTTAAAATATTATAGTTTGACTTTAAAATGTTGTAATACATGCATATAACAACTATTTTTGGATCTATACCTTAGCAAGCAACAACAGACAACGTTTAAACACATTTATATAACGTTTAGAAGGTGTCATCTATTTAAAGCCAAAATATATCAAACATTCAAAATATACCAATTACAAATAATATTACTATCCATACATCTCAAATTCAACATATACCAATTACAAATAATATTAATACCATACAATACATTTACATGCATCCCAATAATACCAAACGATCATATAATACGTTTACAAAGAATATTGTCACATGCTTTCTGAAGCCATCCAACTCCTCCTTGGCTGTCAACTCCTTTGTAACATGTTATAAACCTAAGATAACAGCTTCAAATATATATGTAAGAATGAACATGTCAACTAGGACATTAAATGGACTTACAAGATTTGGGAACATGTTTCTGAGCGGCGCCATTCGGTTCTGTCCACCATAAACCTACCCATAAGCAACATATATTTGACTTTCTTTTGGATAGCAACATATATTATTATTGGTAAATGGAGAATGATCTTTTTATTAAGAAACAGTTGCATCTTCTTATTCTAAAGTACCATAGATGTATAGTTTTGGAATTGATACGTATAATATGGAAAATGATTTTTAAAATGTGGTAATCTAAATATTTCCAGCTATGAATGCCTGCTAGAAATATATAGATGAGTATGACAAGTAATTACTAATGATGGGAAGTATATTTATGACCATAACATGACAATTCAAATATATACAACCATAACATGACAACATTAACATTTTTTAGCAAGTGATAAACATTAGTACATAAATTAAAACTTCAGAATCTGATATAAATTGTGACCATTACACAACACACAAAATTTAGTCATCCAGTGAGCAATATATACAATAGTAGAAATAAACATCTGAGAACAATACCATTATATTGTATTATCAAAGAAAATGATCTCAGCACAATGTGGGAATTAGCAAATTCAGCACTTCAGTGCAAAACTCCAATCTGAATATAGAATGAATGCTTGCAAAATATGGAATGCAGGCCAAATATATGGAATGAATGCATGCTAAACATATGACCAAGACAACTGATTCTGGTTCATCTGTGGCAACCATCTCAAAAATAATAGGGAAGGGACAATAAGGATATACCTAGAGAGCTTTGAAGGACTTGAGTGAGCAGCTACTTCTTTCATTCATAGCAGTCGAACCTTTAGCTCTATTAACCACCCAATCCTCTTCAGTCTCTTTGAAAAGGTCATTTAGTTAACCCCGCCCCTCCCCCCCAATCCTCTTCAGTTGCTTCATCAGGTCCCATCTGCAAAAACACATAAGTTCATATAAGAAATGCTAAACAACTTCAGCACTATATGTTTGAAATTATCAAATTGAAAGTGTTCATACCATTGTGTAGGTCTTCCCTGAACCAGTTTGGCCATATGCAAGTATACATACATTGTATCCATCCAATACCGACTGTATCAAGGGTCGGGTATCTGAATATACATTCAAAATAATGATTGTAAGTGATGACACATATTTGTGTAAATCTAAATCTGATAGCAAGCATCATAAACAGTTTTGCACTAACTGTAATAGAAGCATAAACAAACCACAAATGTATCAGGAGTTGCTCCATGTTATCAGGTATTAATATACTTACGTCAGTTCATTTAGGACACTAACTTTTGAAATATAATGAGATATTTCATAGAACTTATTACAAACAAGAGAATATGCAGATTAATCAAATATAACATCAGCGCATGCCCTCAATTTGGAAATATAATGAGATATTTCATAAAACTTATTACAAACAATGAATATGTAAACAAAAGTGGAATTGGATAATACAGCCCATACCCTCAATTTGTAGACCTGATCTATGTGAGAAGCATCAGCTGGTTTTACAGTCACTTTTGGTGCTATTCATGTCTAACCTGGATTTGCTACATTTCAATAGGAATAGTACTAAATCACATAGTGCTTTTAATATTTTTGTCGAGCTAGGAGTAGTCAATGGTCATTCTGCTTTTTATAAGAAAACTCAAGCAAGATTCATAACTTGGAAATCTCAAGCTCGAGAACTAATAAAAACAGTCTCAGAAAAAGGACTATGCAAAGGGAAACAAAGTCAAACTTATTATTTATAGTTAATTATCTAGAATTTACAAGATAAAGAACATGCCAGGAGAACAAGATGAGCAGTAGAAGCCAATAAAATAATCAATTTCTTTTATGTCCAGTGAGCCTGATAGATTAAGTAATATATTTGATCGTGATATATTAATTTAAAAGTGAGCTTGACAAATTAAAGACCACCCCAATAAAATAATCAATTTCTTTTATGTTCCAGGCTTGGAATTAATGCTTTCAAAGTTTCTCTTTTATAATAGCTTAACTTCCTCAAGAGAATGCATGTTCAAAAGTAAAGCACAAAACATGGCTTAGAATTTGATCGAGGAGCACTCCAATACTTGAACAACATACCTCTGGTGAACCAGGAGCAATTCCAATCAGAACCAACCATTTTTCCGAAGGATCACATCTATAATTAATTTATTTGATTGTTTACCAAATTAGTTGTTCTATCAAATATCTTTATAGGTTCAGAATTGCCTACATAGAGATCAATAGAGAAACAAACCTGTTACTTGAAAATATACATGTAAGACCCCGAATTTATGAAATAAAAGTATTCAATTTTTCTTATAATTACTATTCAGTAAATGGTTAAATTGATAAAAGGTTAAAGTTAAGTTAAGGGTGATATATAAAAAAAATTCAAAATAAACAAGTGACTATAAAATATTCATTGTTGTCGGGGAATATTCATTTGGTTGTGGAATATTCTTGTTGTCGGGGAACATTCGTACGACAGCGCAGCCATTTGTGGGCCCCAAAACAAAAAAACGGTTGGATGAAGAAAAACGACAAAGTATGAGTTTTTATAAATAACGGCGTAATTATTACTGTTAACACTGTTGGAATATCCGGTGGTTAAATTACAGCAATACGTGTGGTTACACAGTAGCACACGGTTGCACGGTATTGTTGAATTATTGATCCTTACGTAAGAAGGCACTACTGAATAATTGTTACAGTAATTACTATTCAATATTTTATTTTATTGATTCAATAATTGCTACGTTGTTATTTTGTATTAATTGTGTTTCAATAATTGTCACTGAACAGTATTTTTCATTATCAGATCAATAATTTATATTATTTGAATAATATTATTAGATAGCATTATTAGCATTGTCTAAGAAAGTTCTATCTAAGGAGAGGTTTGGTCACCTAATTGCGCGCCAGTAAGGAGAAATCCTTATCGAAAAACCCCCTCTTTCCTAGGAACGACCTGGTTGTCATAATTGTGATTCTATAATATTTTTGTGAATAATTAATTACTGATTTATATGATAAAGGAAATATTTATTTTATGTGGATATAAATGATGGATTTATTTTTGTGGTTATAAATGAAAGAATTAATGCTGGGGTATTTTATCAGTATTTTATCGGAATAGAGGTATTAAAAATCGTCCGTATATGAATTTCGGGCATTTTTCGTTTGGAATTTGGAAAAACATTTTTCTACAAAGTTGTAGAGAATTAAATTTCCTATGGAACGACATGAGATTCAAATTTTTTCTGATAAAAGGGCTATTTATTAGGAATTATTGAAGTTTCAGAAATAAATAATTTTATTTAAAATATTAGTGGGCCCCACTTTTGGTTGGTGAGAAATAAAATGTGCTAAAATTTTTATTCAAATGTGATGGGCGTAAATAGTAGCAGGTAAAGCTATCAGGTAGTAGGTTTAGTCTGCTATGGCGTTCTAAGCATTTTCCTATAAAAATGGTCCTTAGTTAGAATTGAAAATCACACCAGAAACACGTTTTATTTCTCTCTATATTATCGAGCGTATTTTTGTGAGTATTTAGATACTTTGAGAGTTGTTATTCAGTGTAAGGTTCCTTCGGCTTTACTTTCCAGTCAGAAATACTGCTCTTTTGAGGTAAGAGATTTTAAGGGTTATTATGTTTTTCAGTTTCGTACTTTTTTCGACCTTCAAAAATTTTAGAAAAATTAGAAATGATAATTTGATGAGTTTTCTAGATTGTGTCCAAAAATGGCGATTTATGGATGTATATATTAGGAGTTATGAATATTATGGGAAAAGACTATTTTAAAAGTAAACCATTATAACTCCTTGTGGTTAACTCCAAAATTGGTGAAATTTTTATTGGGAGTACATGTATATAATAGAAGTGTACTCTGTAAATTTCAAATTTTTTGGATAAAAGCATAGTTTATGATAAATGTCTAAATATTCGGCTATTTTGGCCATACGAAAAATAGTAAATAAATTTTAAAAATACTGAGAAAAAATATATGCTTAATATGGAACTATATTATGCTAAATTCCAGAAAAGAAGATTTGTTTGTACTGATTTGGTATTTTTTATGAAAATGGACTAGTTTTGAGTAAATGAATTAAATATGTTATGTGAAGTAAGAAAATTAGAAAATAGGATTTTATGGCTTGAGAATCCTATATGAGGTATATGCAGATTTTTTATGAGGATTTTGGTTATTGGTGATGAAATCTTATGGGTTTGGCATTTTAGGATGATTAAATGCATTATTTAGTAAAATGTAAACAATTAAAATAAATTTTTAATAAGTTTAAGAAATGTTATTCTTTCAATATCATTATACCGAAATATTGGTATGAATTTTATTGTGAAATTTTTACTTTTTTCATGTCGAGGTTACTATTTATGAATTAATATTCATGAATAAAATTGGTTTCTTTTTTCTGACCAAATTATCGTTGATTTATGAATCTTACACCTGAAATTAAATTCATATTTTGATCATATTATTTTTATTATCATATATAACATTTTTATAACCTTAGTTTTGAAATTCTCTTTTACTTGAGCGTAAAGATGGGTAGATTATTATGATCGTGACTATGGGTTCTCTTTGGCCAGTAGTGCAAAGTTGAATTGTTGACTTGTATGATCATGATCATTGAATTTATAATTAAATATCTTTAGCTTAAGTGTAAAGGTGAATTGATTAACATGGTTATAATTATTGTTTATATAAATTCTAAAATGATTATGTATTTCTTTGAGATAAAAATATCTTTGGCCTGTAGTGCAAAGATGACCTGTTTTTTGAATATCTTTGGCCCGTAGTGCAAAGATAACCTATTTTTAAATATCTTTGGCCTGTAGTGCAAAGATGATCTGTTGTTGAATATCTTTGGCCTGTAATGCAAAGATGACCTATTTTTGAATATCTTTGGCCCGTAGTGCAAAGATGACTTGTTGATGAATATCTTTGGCCCGTAGTGCAAAGATAAATTTATTAGTATGATTATGAACAGGAACTGTGATTTGGTATAACCATGATCTTTGATGTTTTAGGTAAAGACAAGTGATGAAAATTATCTTTGTCCTGGATGAGAAGAGGAATTTAGAACCACAAATATGATTATGAGTTATTCACATGAATGTGGACAGGAACTGTTGATTTATGTTACAGGGATAAAACTTTGTTGGTGGACTTTTAACATGGAGAAGATAATAGACTTTATGGTCTATTTGACTCTTCTAATGGATTGCTCGTTCCGCTGCAATTATGGTTGAAAAGTTTTATCATCTAGCATATGTTCTAAATCTATTATTTATTACTGATGAAAGCTATTGATAATTTAATTATCGTTAGTCATGATATCCTTTACTAAGCCAGTTATGCTCACCCTTTTGCTTCACAATTCCTTTCAGGTAATAAGATTGTTGCCAGGTCGAGCGGGGATAACAGGGGAATTGAACGATGGTCTATAGCTGTTGAGGTTCTCCCTAAATATTATGGAAATAATTTTATTGAGAACTTTAGATATGTGTGTCGTATGGTATACGTCATTTGATATTTAATTTTGCTGAACCGAATAGGGTGAGGTGAACCCAACTTTAGAAGGGTGTTTTGCCACTATCATACAAGATGTCTAATTACATACAACCTCGTAGTATCATAAGACAGGGTTCTGCACATCCACTTGCTGAGTATATATACGAGCACTACCTATATGATCTTGGAATTTGGTTGAAATATAATTTTCAATTGCAGATAGTGGAGATAGTGATATGTCAAGAGAAGACTCACCATTGGAAAGAACATGATAGTAATCTTCTCGTTTTTCTTTTGGATCTATTGGGTCAACCAAGGATAATTCTATGGGCATATGATATATATCATAACCTAAACGCATGGCCTCCCATGTACGAAAGTTTCCTTGAGCGCTTCCCAAAGATTTTAATTTCTAAAACAGTTATTGACTGTACCTTTATGTAAGGTGTCATTGTGACGTGCTATCCACGGTCGGGACATGAGTCACAGTTGGTATATATTTTTATCAAACTCACAACATATGTGTTGTTATATTTTGCACGACAATTGCAGTAATAAAGTTGTAGTTGTTTTCTGTACCATATATTTGGCGATTCATAATAGGTTGGATGGATTGGACCTATTTTGGGGGCGTAACATTTGGTATCAGAGCTATAAGTAAAGAGCCCCGAGCCTCTCGCTGGTGACTTCCTGTTGATGGGGGATACACCGAAGCCAGACTCTCCGTAGGGGACACCGTTCTGCGGTGGCAAACTGATAGGTATCAATGTAAGGTGCTGACACAAGTTGCTGTTCAGAGTTACATTTGGTATCAGAGCTTAGGGATGTGATCTCTGGCAGAGATCTGGAAATAGAACTAGGAGGGGAGAGATGAGTAAATTCTTCGCTAGTGTGTCCTACCTAAGCTTATTTGTTGGTCAGTTATAATATCGGGATATTATGTGATATGTTAATTTGTTCAATTAACCATTGTTTTGAAGTTGTATTCTAGAATGATATCTGAAATATAGGAGATGAGCAATGGAGAAATCATAATGACAGGGAAGATGGAATCTGAAATGAAAGCAAGGTATTCTCAACTCTTTGAATTATCAGGTACGTAAATTTTGAGGACGAAATTTAATAAGGAGGGGAGATTGTAAGACCTCGAATTTTATGAAATAAAATTATTCAATTTTTTTTTTAATTACTATTCGGTAAATGGTTAAATTGATAAAAGGTTAAAGTTAAGTTAAGGGTGATATATGAAAAAAAAAATCAAAATAAACAAGTGACTATAAAATATTTATTGTTGTCGGGGAATATTCGTTTGGTCGTGGAATATTCTTGTTGTCGGGGAATATTCGTACGACGGCGCAGCCATTTGTGGGCCCCAAAACGGAAAACGGTTGGATGAAGAAAAACGATAAAGTATGAGTTTTTATAAATAACGGCGTAATCGTTACCATTAACACTGTTGGAATACCCGGTGGTTAAAATACAGTAATACGCATTGTTGCACAGTAGCACACGGTATTGCACAGTATTAATAAATTATTGATCCTTACGTAAGAAGACACTACTCAATAATTATTACAGTAATTACTGTTCAATATTTTATTTTATTGATTCAATAATTGTTACATTGATATTTTATATTATTTGTGTTTCAATAATTGTCACTGCACCAGATTAATAATTTATATTATTTGAATAATATTATTAGATAACATTATTTGCAATGTCTAAGGAAGCTCTGTCTAAGGAGAGGTTTGGTCACCTAATTGCGCGCCAGTAAGGAAAAATTCTTATCGGAAAGCCCTCTCTTTCTTGGGAACGACCTCGTTGTCATAATTGTGATTCTGTAATATTATTATGAATAATTAATTATTGATTTATATAATAAAGGAAATATTTATTTTATGTGGATATAAATGATGGATTTATTTTTGTGGTTATAAATGATGGAATTAATGCTGGGGTGTTTTATCAGTATTTTGTCGGAATGGATGTATTAAAAATCGTCTGTATGTGGATTTCGGGCATTTTTCGTTTGGAATTTGGAAAAAATTTCTGCTACAAAGTTGTAGAGAATTAAATTTCCTATGGAAGGACATGAGATTCGTATTTTTTCTGATAAAATGACTATTTATTATGAATTATTGAAGTTTCAGAAATAAATAATTTTATTAAAATTATGGGTGGGCCCCACTTTTGGTTGGTGAGAAATAAAATGTGATATAATTTTTATTCAAATGTGGTGGGTGTGAATAGTAGCAGGTAAAGCCATCAGGTAGCAAGTTAGTCTGCTGTGACGTTCTAAGCATTTTCCTATAAATAGGGTGCTTAAATAGAATTAAAAATCACACCAGAAATAAGTTTTCTTTCTCTCTATATTATCGAGCGTATTTTTGTGAGTATTTAGATACTTTGAGAGTTGTTATTCAGTGCAAGGTTCCTTCGACTTTACATTCCGGTCAGAAATACTGCTCTTTTGAGGTAAGGGATTTTAAGGGTTATTATGTTTTTCAGTTTTGTAATTTTTTCGACCTTCAAAAATTTTGGAAATATTTGAAATGATAATTTGATTAGTTTTCTAGATTGTGTTCAAAAATGGCAATTTTTGGATGTATATATTAGGAGCTATGAATATTATGGGAAAAAGACTATTTTAAAAGTAAACACTTATAACTCCTTGTGGTTAACTCCAAAATTGGTGAAATTTTTATTGGGAGTACATGTATATAACAGAAGTATACTCTATAAATTTTGAAATTTTTAGATAAAAGTACAGTTTATGATAAATGTCTAAATATTCGGCTGTTTTGGCCATATGAAAAATAGTAAATGAATTTTAAATATTCTGAGAAAAATATATGTTCAATATGGAACTATATTATGCTAAATCCCTGAAAAGAAAATTTGTTTGTACTGATTTGGTATTTTTCATAAAAATGGACTAGTTATGAGTAAATGAATTAAATTTCTTATGTGAAGCAAGAAAATTGGAAAATAGGATTTTGTGGCTTGAGAATCCTATATGAGGTATATGCAGATTTTTGATGAGGGTTTTGGTTATTGATGATGAAATCTTATGAGTTTGGTATTTTAGGAAAATTAAATGCATTATTTAGTAAAGTGTAAACAATTAAAATAAATTGTTTATAAGTTTAAGAAATGTTATTGTTTCAATATTATTATACCGAAATATTGGTATGAATTTTATTGTGGAATTTCTACCTTTTTCATGTCAGGGTTACTATTTATGAGTTACTATTCATGGAGTACTATTCACGACAAAATTAGTTTCTTTTTTCTGACCAAATTAGCGTTGATTTATGAATCTTACTCTTGAAATTAAATCCATGTTTTGATCATATTATTTTTATTATCATATATAACATTTTTATAACCTTGATGCTGAAATTCTCTTTCACTTGAGTGTAAAGATGGGTAGATTATTGGTATGGTCGTGACTATGGGTTCTTTTTGGCTAGTAGTGCAAAGATGAAACGTTGACTGGTATGATCATGACCATTGAATTTATAATTGAATATATTTAGCTTAAGTGTAAAGGTGAATTGAATGACATGGTTATAATTATTATTTATATAAATTCTGAAATGATTATGTATTTCTTTGAGATATGAATATCTTTGGCCTATAGTGCTAAGATGACCTGTTTTTGAATATCTTTGGCCTGTAGTACAAAGATGATCTGTTGTTGAATATCTTTGGCCTATAGTGCAAAGATGACATGTTTTTGAATATCTTTGGCCCGTAGTGCAAAGATGACTTGTTGATGAATATCGTTGGGTCGTAGTGTAAAGATGAATTTATTAGTATGATTATGAACAGGAACTATGATTTGGTATAACCATGATCTTTGATGTTTCAGGTAAAGACAAGTGATGAAAATTATCTTTGTCTTGGATGAGAAGAGGAATTTAGAACCACAAATATCATTATGAGTTATTCATATGAATGTGGACATGAACTGTTGATTTATGTTACAAGGATAAAACATTGTTGGTGGACTTTTAACATGGAGAAAATAATAGACTTTATGGTCTATTTGACTCTTCTAATGGATTGCTCGTTCCGCTGCAATTATGGTTAAAAAGTTTTATCATCTACCATATGTTCTAAATCTCTGATTTATTACTGACGAAGGCTATTGATAATTTAATTATCTTTAGTCATGATATCCTTTACTGGGCTAGTTGTGCTCACCATTTTGCTTCACAATTCCTTTCAGGTAATAAGAGTGTTGCCGGGTCGAGCGGGGGTAACAGGAGAATAGAATAGTGGTCTATAGCTGTTGAGGTTCTCCCTAAATAGTATGGAAATAATTTTATTGAGAACTTTAGATAAGTGTGTCGTATTGTATACGTCATTTGATATTTAATTTTGGTGAACCGAATAGGGTGAGGTGAACCCGACTTTGGAAGGGTGTTTTTCCACTGTCATACAAGATGTCTAATGACATACAACCTTGTGTTATCATAAGACAGGGTTGTGCACATCCACTTGCTGAGTATATCTATGAGCACTACCTATATGATCTTGGAGTTTGGTTAAAATATAATTTTCAATTGCAGACAGTAGAGATAGTGAAATGTCAAGAGAAGACTCACCATTGGAAAGAACATGATAGTAATCTTCTCATTTTTCTTTGGGGTCTATTGGGTCAACCAAGGATAATTCTATGGGCATATGATATCTATCATAACCTAGACGCATGCCCTCCCATGTACGAAGGTTTCCTTGAGCGCTTCTCAAAGATTTTAATTTCTAAAATAGTTATTGATTGTACCTTTATGTAAGGTGCCATTGTGACGTGCTATCCACAGTTGGGGCGTGAGTCACAGTTGGTATATATTTGTATCAAACTCACAACATATGCATTGTTGTATTTTGCACGACAATCGTAGTAATAATGTTATAGTTGTTTTCTATGCCATGTATTTGGTGACTCAGAATAGGTTGGATGGATTAAACCTATTTTGGGGGCGTTACAATACAATCCCTCCTTCCTTCCTTCCACCCTCATCTACTGAACAAACATGTTCCTTGAAAATAACAGTTGCAGCATCTGGAAGAAATTCCCTTGCAAGTCCAGGATTCTTTGCATGTTTCTGGGGTCGGGAGCATTCCCTATCTAGATCATTTCCATCCTTGTCCATGGAATCATCATCCTATAAATGAAATGACATTATACATCATGAAGGAGAGGTAAAGTGTAAAAGTTAAGCAAACCACTAAGACCAGTTCAGTGCATCTATCCAAGCTTTTGGGAAAATTTACATTTCTCTTCGGGGGGGGGGGGGGGGGAGGGTATGTCACGATTCATCCAATTCAATTTGTCACAAAAATCATAACCAACTCAAATTGTGTTCGGAGAAATGCTTTGAAAACAAGGTCGTCAAGTTGCAAAACAGTGTACAACCAACCACTCTTATTCAAAGCAGAAAAATCATTTCAATCAATGAAAACATCAGTGGAATTAAAAGGCCCTAACTTAATGTGATAAAATAAGCTGCAGGAATTTAATGTATGAGGTAGACTTATTTTGGAACTGAAAGGATGATATAAAATCGAACTTCTCATAAACCTTTCCACCAAGAACATCTATTGCTTCCAACAATATGGGCTTGTAACCTGCATCAACAATATGGGCTTGTAACCCTGCACATGAGTTTTACAGAAGCAAACAAGCATTTTAAACCATAGTTCAGCGCAATTAGACACCTCAATAAATATGTTCCACTAAGTAATTCTAATAAATTTCTATGGACTTATGCCTCCATGAGCCATTGCGATTTCCATGATGGCTGCCACTTCTATAACCCATGACAACAGATTCCAGATAAATCCCAAAAACTTGAGTATTTTACTCTCATGCGACATAATTACAGACCAAGAGAAATTGTAAAAACACATTAAAATGTAAATTTCCTTGCACAACAGAGTAAACATCAATGATGCAACAACAGACCTTTTAAGAAATCATCACTCTTAGACATTTAAACAAACACTTTGTAGGCAACATCCGAAAACACAAAGAAATTTATGCAAAACCCCGTCAAAACCATCACAACTTTGAAAGAAAAGTGAAACCGAAAAAGAAGAATGATGCAGAAGAAAATTAGCAAAGACTGAAAGTGAGACAATAAGAACGCGGTAGATATATATGGCTAAAATTAGTGGCTGAGGAAGAAAAAGAAGAAGATTATAAGATGATTGAAATGGGTCATGGAAAAATTAAAACCCTAACTTTTATTTCCATACTTGAGCGAAAAATCTGGGGTAGAGGTAACAACTAGCATTCCCTTGACCATTGTTTCGTGATGTCTAGTCAAGATTAAGCGAGAAGGGGAGAGAGCTAAGTTAAGGATGAGTGAGGTAGATGAGTTCGGGGACTTACCGATTTTTGTATGACGAACAAGCTCAAATTTCTTCCACTTGTTAATAATTTGCAGATCTTTGCAAAACAGGTTTCTTGCGTGCGATTTGGAATCGTAGTAGCAAGAGAAGAACTTATCGATTATTGTCTGACGAACAAGCTCAATGCCAATCAATTATTAATAATTTGTAGATCTTTGCAAACTAGGGTTCTTGAGTTCGATTGGGAATCGCAGTAGCTTTGACAAATCGCAGCAACTTCGACAAATCGCACTAGGGTTTGAGGATTTTGAAAAGGAGAAGGGAACAAAGGAACGCCAATTTATTTTTCTTACCCGACTCCTAGGCCTCCGTGTTTTTTAAAGGAGGGTTTGAGGATTTTTGAAAAGAGGATTTTGCTCCGTGTTTTTTAAAAAAACGTTATCTATTTAAAACCAAAAATTGTCCTTATAAAGACATAACGTTTTTTCATATGTATCTACAACGTTTTTTGACAAAACGTTGTAAAAAAAATACTATAACGTTTTTTTTATAAAAATGTTATCTTTTAAGTGTTGTCTTTTTTTGGTATGTTGTTGTAGTCTTACATGAGTACTACAATACCAATACACTTGCAAACCCAGAATCATAATCAGTAGAGAATTAGAGCAAGGTCAAAGTGACCCCAAACCTTTACCAAGTTGTTCTTAAGGGATAAATTAAATAAATTATAAATAATTACAAAATCAGTTTTAAAAATTATTTTAAGTTATAATAATTAACTTTTAATATTTTGGCATAATTCAATAAATATTTCATTTATTTAAATATTATTAATAATTAAGTTATTAATAATTTAATTAGATAAATCACTTATAAATAATAATTAATTTTTTAAAGATGATATTAATGATTTAAAAATCATATTAAATGGTTATAAATTATTTTAAAATATTAACAAGGTATTAAATAATATTCTAAGTGAATATTAATTATTTTAAAATAATAGTAATGATTTTAAAATCATTTTAATGGATAATTAAATACCTAAAAATTATTATAAGCTTCTAGAAATTATTATAAATGATAAATAAATAATATAAAATTATAATAAGGCTTATAATTAAAGTCTAACCGTGATATTAGCTTATTAAATATCTGATAAGGTTTTAGGACACCGAAATCATGTCGAACTTAGATCGAATGTGAATAGTTTGTGTAGTTAGGTATTGTTATCAATACTAATGTGTTATATAAATATGTTTGAACATATTTAGGTGTCTTAAACACTTCGAGTAGCATTAATTAGACGATCTTCACACAGGCAAGTCTTCTAACCTATCCAATTACTTTATGCAAGTCTTCAAACTTATTACTTTACGCAAGTTATTGAACCCTACTTTATTTCGAGCAAGATTTTTATCTTGATTGTTTTTCAATATATTATACCGAACTAAATTTGTTACCTATTATTGTGAAGTTATTGCTATAGCTTCAGCATAACTAAGAAATGAAATACTTATTGAAATGTTATTATATTATTATTTATCAAGCATAAACTGTTGTGTCAACCCAAATTATTTTAGTAAGACATCCTAAACTGAGTTGAACATCCCTGGGAGGGAATTATGTGTGTCAATAAACTGACACAAAGTGCAAGAAGGGCACGATTAGGATGATATGCATACTCTTAGGATGTTGAATAGGTTGATCCCCTATCTCATATTCGAACAAGATTTCTATGTCTTTGTAACTGATAAAAATGGTTGTAATAAAAATTTCAGAAATGGTAATCAACACTTAGTTGAGAAAAGTTATTGAACTATTATTTTCTTTAAATCCAACATTATGTTTATAATTATAAACATGCTGAGCATGTCATAGCTCATTCTTGCAAATCATTTTCTTTGCACTATTATATGGCAACCCTAACACATCTGGAACCAACAATGGAAATAGACCATGTTTAGATTAGTTTAAATTACAGTCTAGTGTAATGTAAGTCTGGTAAGACTGTTGTAATAAAGAAATCTATATTAAGAACCATGTAACTGAAGCTTTTAAGATATAATATCAATCTTTTATTTCTGCAACCGTGTTTCATTTACATGATTAGATGTAATTAGAATTATTGATTTAGTATGAGATCCTTGGGAACTATACATCCGAGTGAGGGTGTTGGCAATATGGACTGTTCATGTTTTTGCTAATACTCTGGAATTCAGATAGGTAGGTGTTATCGATATAAAAGAGTTATTTGTAAGATATAGACTATATATCTGAGTGAGGGTTTTGGCAATATGGGTTGTTCATGTTATTGCTGATACTATGGATTTTGAATAGATAGATATCATTCATAAGATACAGTCTATACATCCAAGTGAGGGTATCCAAACACAGTAATAGTTTTAAAGAGAATTGTTATCTGTTATGGGATATTGTGAATCTTGGATAGATGGGAATTGTATCTTGTCATACGTAGGGTTAATCAGTTAGATATGAGTACCGAATCAGATATCATGGGTGTATATATTTGGGGACGTTATATTAATTGGTTAGTTATGAACACCAGACCGAATACCGCGAGTGTATATATTTGGGGGCGTCACAGGATTGCTCGGTCATACAATAAGAAAGTCCGGCTTCTACAATTTAAAGAAAATGACTTGGTAATAAAGAAAGTCCTTGCCAATCAGAATTAATTAAAAGGAAAATTCGCCCTGAACTGGGAAGGCCTTTTCATTGTCAAGGAAATGTTGACGGGATAAGCCCTCAGATTACAAGAAATGGACGGCGAAGAATTTCCCTAACTTATCAATTCAGACACCGTGAAGAGGTATTATGTCTGAAGTTACATGCAAACCACCATCCTGGTTCTGAGAAAAAATTAAATCAAATCAATCAAGTCAATGGGAGTACGTAGGCAACCAACTATGGTGCGGTTTAACCCTTAAAAAAACCAAAAAATCTCTTTAATAATTCAAAAACTGGAACTACGTAGACCTGATCTCCCCTCATGAATGAGAGTTTATAGGAAGCCATTTATGGTGCGGTCAAACCATACCAAAAGTCCAAAAAACCCCCCATACCAAACAAAAAACCTAAAAACCCAAACATGAAGCCCAAAAACCCAAACAAACACTTCTTAAACCATTCAGCTCAAGCCAGAGTTGGAACTACGTAAGATCAGATCTCTCATCTAGGGGAGTGCGTAGGCAGTCATCTATGGTGCGGTCGAATCCTCTAAGAGGAAAGCCAAACCTATTGCTTAAACCTTAACCACATCAAAGACTATTCCCAAGACACCAAAAAAAACTAGAGAGCCCAAAGATCAACAACCCATATGAAAGATCCTAGGACATCTCAATGTCAATCCATCAAGGAGAAGTTGGGGACAGATCAAGATAGCTAGTCATAAAGAAAATGGCAACTATCAAGTAAGTGACAAGACATATCTAAAAGGGAAGTGAATCAAAATATATTTCCTTGCCATAAAATATTGTTTGATATATACAATGTGTCATACGCATGACATGACAAAAATGGCAAACCTAGTCTATGCAGGAAAATGAAAGCTAGTCTATAAACCAGTAGATAAACGGGCCAGCAAGTTAAACATTGCATCCCTCTCAAAAGATGGAGGCGAATCTATAAGCTCCTGCCCTAGGGTTACCATGTGAGCCAAAAAATCCACGGCCATCTACATAGAGCTACCATGATCATCTATGAATTCACTCATACCTGCAACGATGCTAGCCATGTGGGATCTAAGTGCAGTACTATCAGCAGTGGAAGCATCTCAAGTAGCTCGAGCCTCATTATGCTCAACAAAAGAAGCATCCCGAGCCGCTCGAGCCTCACTCTCTCAACAAAAGCGGCATCCCAGCTAGCTCGAGCATCATCTCACTTAGTAAAAGTAGAATCTCTTCCAGAAAGAGCTGTCAACATTAGAGCCCTAGCTTGATCCCTCTTAAATGTCATCAGATGTAACCTCTACTCCAAATACTCTATAGAAGGTGGAGCCATAGTAGCAGGAATGCTGGGGGAATCATAGACCAGAGCTGCTATCAAACCAGTAAATATTACATCCTCGGTAGGAGAATCAAGGTCCTCCATAGGCTCCTTATCATTAGAATTGATATTTAGCTCTGAGTGAACGACCATAGCAGATGCAATACCTTCCTCCAGCCATGCAGAATACTCTGAAGAGCGACCCAAATGACTAGTCACAAAATTAGCCCTCTCTCGACGAGTCCAACAATCATAAATCTTGGTCAAGTCTTCTGCTGATAAAAGTTGAGCTGACAGGTGATGACCCAATGCCCCGTCAAATGGGTGAATATACTGAAACTTATCAAGCCGTCCCATGACTGCCACTGGATAATACATGGTCACCCTTCGTAAACCAGCCAGGGGGAGATAGTCCATGCCAACTGCTTAAGTAGGAAAGCTATATGGAGAAATGAGTCCTGAACAAGGCAAAATAGCAAATGGATCCTCAATCCCTGTCAGAAAAGCCAACCAGGATGCTGCATCTATACACTCAGTCGATAGAAAGGAATAAGATATGGTTATCTCATGAGTAAAGCAAGACCCGTGACGTCTTAAGGTGTCAATCGGTCTCAAGTGTGTCATAAACCATATATACAATAAAACGACACTGCCTCTGAAAAACCCCACAGGATAGGTATGGCAAAATGTGGCCGACCTTAAGGTCTCTGCCAATATCATGGGCAAGATGGTGTAACCCACCCAGAGAGCATGGACTACCGTAATCAGGCCAATATCCAGGTGATCCATATATAAAGTGGCATATACAAATAGGCCACAATGCACATTAATAGGATATTTATGCGGGCAACATGCCACTCACCCTTAGTAATGGTGAAATCCCCTGAATATCGTCGATAGTTATCCAGTGCCCTAAATCTGTCAATCAAGAAATCCATGGACACGACATGCACTGAGGTAATCTCGTTCATGGAAACTCTACGTCATAAGCATGTCAGGGTCATAAACTGCCAACTCATATCACCGATAGCCATCCTAGAGCAAGGCCGATCCAAGGGTAAATTAGTGAGACTCTCATACTCCTCAAACGTAGGAATCAGCTCATGGATATCGAATCTAAAAATATGTTGTAGACACTCAAAATTTTGCATTCCTATTACTAACCAAGTAGGAGGGCAGAATCATCTTCCAATGATAACCTTAGAAGTCAAATCATCAAGTCCAGTTCTGGAGACAATCCCGGGAAATCAACTTCTAACCTCGGGACATCAAAGTCAAACCCTTGTGACAACCCCAGGAGGTCAAATTCCAACCCTATAGAGAACCCCGGGAGCTCAAAATTATAGCCATGGAAACAACCCCGGGAGATCAAATCCTACCCCAGAGATAGCCCCGGGAGATCAAATCCAAACCTCAGAGACAACCCCAAGAGATCAAAATTCAAATCCTGCAGAGAACCCCGGGAGATCAAATCTAAAGCCCAGAGATAACCCCAGCACATCAAATTCAAACCCCGACGACAACCCCGGTAGGTCAAATTCCAACCCAGAGATAACCCCAGGTCATCAAATCCAACCGTACGAGATAAAGTTCAAAGCCCAGGGTCAACCCTGGGAGGTCAAACCAACCTCAAAGAAAACCCTAAGGACTGTCAGAATCAACAACAGTCCAATCTCAGAGAAAACCCACAGAAAAGACAGTTACAAATACATCAAGCTCGAAATTAACCTAAGAGGGGCAAAATAGTTATTTTCCAATTTAACATCAAATCATCTCAAATCAGTGCAAAAGAAGTTCTGCAGAACCATAACGTCAATCCTGAGTGAAAATAGCATAAGACAGCTCAACAGATAAAATATGAAGACCCAGATATCTAGTCATGGACCCATCTTCCCAGATTTAGAAAATGCCAAATCCAATGTCATTGTGTAGCTCTCGTCAAAGGCTTTCCGAAAAGGTCTAGCAAACCTCCATCGGATGCCCAGATTAAAAGTTATGAAGGTTCGAGCGGATAGTGAGTTATTCAAGTGCACGTACTTCGAGATAATAGGACCCGTGAGGCGCGGGCCAACCCGGGGAGCCGCAAGTAGACCCGCGACCATCTGGTCTATAAATAGACCCCCCACTAACTCATTTAAAAAAGAAAGAAGAGAGAAAACTCTAACCATTTTAACCCTTAACCTTTTTTAGATTGCTCCAAACTTGGATATTTTTCTTTCTAAACACTTGTAAGCTCATCTTCTACAACATATCAAAATTTAACCGGTGGAAACCAAGTTTTCAAGCTCCAAAAACGGTCTGAAGTCTTCTTGGTAGCCCATTGTAAATTTTTTAGATTTTGAAGCTTTTTACTACTTTGATATATATATATATATAAATATATATATTTACTACTTTTAAATATTTTCTTTAATTGGTTTCTCAATGTATGTCATTAATATTCCAGTTTGTGCACTAGATTTATCTAAATCTAGCCATCTCTAACTTTCATCCGGTTCAAAAGTTACTAAACTAGAACCGTGGAGCTAGAATGGTTAAGATTTATTTAAATCTAGTTTTCTTTCTAGTTTTGTAAATATTAATCAATCATGTGAACCTAGGAGCCATGAGGTCTAAGATTTAGCGAACGGATCTAGATCTGGTTCCCATGATGGACCTTTTTCAACTGTGTGGTCATCATATAAATTATTTATGGTGTATGGACATCCTTGGAAGGCTTTCATGCCTATAAATATCCCGACACTGCTATGTATCTTATTTTCTTGAAGATGCTTCGCATGTCGAAAATAAAGTCAAATCAAGCTAAATACATAATACAATAGAAGTATCAAAGGCCTCAATTACTATTGAGCATAAGGGTTTGAAAACCTATTTTCAAAACATCATTGCTATATCTTACTTAAAATTGAACTTTTATACAAATCAAACCCTTTGTATATAGGTGCAAACGAGTCATAGCACTACTTCCTGATAACTGCACATAGGCCCAACTAACACACACACATTCAGATAATTAGGGAACTAAAAAGTTGTGGTAATCGTGTTTTCACGAAAGTCGGGGGGTGCCTAAAACTTTTTTCCCGCTTAATCAAGCCCCTGAACTATATGAATCTCAGTTTTCAAGGCCTATTAAACAGAGTCCAACCATTGGGCCTTAGTGTAAACGTTTTCAAAATGAGTTAAGTTAGTACAACCATTTCAAATCTACCAACTGGCGACTCTGATTTTCAAATCGTCAACATTTTATGTCAAACTCTTTTCAAACTTTTCTTTTCAAATAAATCTCAACAAAATAGAGAACATAAAGGGTAAGAACAGTAAAGAGTAAAAAAATTTCTGACGTTGACATGTGGCAACTATACTAGGGACAATAGAGGGCTTAAGATGCTTTTCAACCTTTTCAAAAAACCCTTCTTATCTGCTTGTGTGTGAATGCTACATTTCTATTGAATGGATGTGAACAAATGCTTTATTTACCGTACTTTAGTACCTCGCACAATATATGCTTGTTGTATTATTGCTTCGCACAATATAATCATTTCATACGGTAAGGCAGGATGTATGTAAATGTATGTTGTGCGATTCCTCCACCAGGAGGCAAACCCGTCGGTGTTTGATTACTGGACTCAAGGGAGACTAATCTCGCGAGGCTCAAGAAAGGCACCACTCAGATATGCTCCAATTGAAAGATCGGAATAACTTCCCATCTAGTAAATTGCGATGATCTGGGAACCTTCATGCCAAAAAGCTGCGAGAGTAGCCTAAGATAGGTCAGCCTTTGATAAGCCAAACGCAAAGGAAAGTCTCTACATGCCTTTCCCTTTCAATTCCATGTAAAATAGCATTCCATGTAAATTCCCTGTAAATCCACCATGAAAAATTTAAAGCAAGATGTAAATAGGCATTCCTTTTTACTATCAAAACATGTCATGATATCGTGTCATCAAAATAACTGACCTCTATTTTGTAGGAGAACATTAAAAAACTCCTAAAATAAACATATTACATAGCATGCAGCCTCTTAATGTTTACCCAGACTAAACTACATAGTGTTTTTGTAGGGAAATAATTGGTCACGTCACTCGTTAAAAGTCCAAAAAGGCATTAAGCCAACCTTCAGACATAGCCACAAGTGCCCAACTTGAATCTACTCCTGTTGTGACGCCCCCAAATCCAGGTACTTGAAACCCGAACTCGGTGTTTCACGATATCATTTCTTTGAGCGAAATAATAATAATAATATAAATATCAAACTTAATTTACATATATCAGAGTTGTCTAATCCCAGGTACGCGAGCTTTAAAACATTTTATTACATGATAGATAATAAATATCATTGTCTTAATAAGTCTAACTATTACATAAGATACCATAAAACTTATTCAGTCAATTTTCCTTTCCCTTTGTTCTTGGCAGAACTTTCAAGTTGATCATGCTTAGCTGAAAACATTTAAATTTAAAGCAAGAATGAGCATTTGATTGCCCAGCAAGTAATACCAACAATAAATATTAGCTAAAAGGATTAAATGTTTTCTTTGAATGACACTTCTAAAACGAATCAACAGTTGTGAAGTAAGCTGAACCAATAATAACAACATATCAATTCTATATCAAATTTTTGAAACTATGTACTGACTATAAATGGAGAGCAGTCGACAGACTATGAACTTTATTTTTCAATTTTCAAAAAGGTTTTACAGAACTTTATCTATAAACCGTCATAACTTACGGGCACGGGGGGTGATCAGCCCGTTATGCCCTGTCATGATCCATATTATGTGGTCGAATGATATTTTCGTCTAGCATATCCGCCTTAGGCGCACAAAAGTTTGTCATGTTCGGGATGTTCATACTTAGTCTAGAATCCGAACCAAAAAATTTCGGTTGGATAAAAATAAAGTTCTATCATGTTCAATAATAATTTTAAATATGCGTCTAGTTGAGTCAAATAGCTTAGACGGCTTTTTAGTTAACATATACATGCTAAAAACCAATAAGTATGTATCAACATGTGATTAAATACAATGATTATCCAAGTGAGGTCATTTGTATAACCATGCTTAGAAATTAATGAACAAAATAAATATCTAGATTATACAATAATACTGTATTGATAAACTATGATCGGATAGAATTTAAGAACTGACATGTCTACAAAGTATAGATATATGAACAATAATAATAATAGAATTAATAAACTGGCACCATATCAATATAGTTCTAAAATTGACTTACACACGTCTATTACATAAAGTAAATGCAAAAGGTAGGATACTTGCCTGATCTACTGTTTATATAACTTAGTTTTATCTTTTATATAGTGACCTATCATTCATAAGATTGTTCGGTCGATTAGAATAGAATATCATAACATATAGTGCTGCTAATGGCAGTCAACACATAACCTAATCACATTGTCACATAGTTATAACAATCATTGGATCACAAACAATAACTTATACAGTCAAACTATATAAGTCCAGATCAATTTTTAAAATATTTCGGTGTACCGACTATTTTATCGAGTAATTATCGAGTATAAAACTCTATTATGTAGTTCAATAGTTCTTTAGATAATTTAAATATCAATAATACTATTTTTTAATGACTTATAATAATTTTAAAACAATTATTATAATTTATCAATATTTTTCAAACACTAAAATCATTATTACATGATTTAAATACTAAATAATTATATTATCATTAATTTTTAAATAATATAAAAATATTAATTAAACCATTGCCAAAATAACTCAAATTTTTTTTAAAGTATTTATATTACCCTTAAATGATTTTTAAAACATTTTAAATCATTTTAAATAATTACCATTAATATTTAAATATTAATGTATTATTTATCAAAATATTAAAAGTTAATTATTATAACTTAAAATATTTTTAAATCATTTATATCCTTTTTAAATGATTTTTAAATTAATAAAACTATTTATTAAATATAATTATTAATTAAATTTAATATCATTAATAGTAAATTATTAATCAAAATTTCTTTAAAATATTAAAAGTTATGTTTAATAACTTAAAATATTTTTAAACTATTTATTTTCATTTAAAATGATTTTTATAATATTAAAATTATTTTTAATCAATCTTATTTAATATAATTATTAAATAAATCAAAAATCATTAATATTAAATAATTAATAAAATATATCTTAAAATATCAAAAGTTATGTTTTATAACTTAAAATATCTTTAAACACTTTATTTTCATTTAAAATAATTTTTATAATATTAAAATTATTTTTAATTAATTTATTTAATATAATTACTAAATAAATCTAATATCATTAATATTAAATAATTAATGAAATTTGCCTTAAAATATTAAAATTTTTGTTTTATAACTTCAAATATTTTTAAATACTTTATTATCATTTAAAATAATTTTTAATATAATAAAATCAATTTTAATTAATTTTTTAATACATTTATTAAATAAATTAAATAGCAATAATATTCAAATAAATATTACTTTTTATGAAAATATGCTAAATTATTAAAAGTTCATTTTTATAACTTAAAATAATTTTTAAAATTAATTTTGTAATTTTCTGAAATTAATTTCTATTGTTAACTGATTTTTGAAAATTTATTTAATTAAAATTATTAAATCTATCGCTATAGCTTTTAGCGACCGAAAGTGTCGCCTAAAGTGTTCTTGAGTCCTCAAGAACATCCATAAGTAGTTTCTGGGTACCAACTTTGACCATGAGTAATTCTTAATCTATGATGTTTCTGAATAAGCTAAGGGTCAAGTATTGTACTAGTGTTGTAATATTACAAGTTCATAACCATTTCTGGTTCACATCGTAACACACGACCAAGACCTAAGGCTCAGAACATGCTTTAAGAGATGTTCTTCATTTTTGGGTTACCCAGAAATGAAGAACAGTTCGTGTAGCCATATTTGGGTTTCCACAACTTGCAATCCTTGTATTATTTTAGTGATTTAAGAGTTTCAGTGTGTAGCCAACATATCAAGGTATAGATCTATCACATAAAACAAATAATATAGCAACAACACAATCGTAATATCTATGCTGGTCAAACCCTATCAGAGATCACGTTCTTGAGTTTTATGGGTTACCCATAAAACACAATCCGTGATCATCTGGCGCTTTGAGCAGCTGTTGTGTTCAACCCGTCTGATCTTTAGGTGATATATTAGCATGAATCTACAGTCCGTGTACCAAACTACAATCTAGATACAACAACAAGAACAAAGCAACAAAAACATGCAAGATCTATGGACCTGAATATCTTGTCATACACGATCTGGGCAGTTTCTAGGTTACACAGAATTGCTCAGTCATGCTCGGTCAACTGAGTTTGACCAACAATAACTTGAAATCTACACATGATCTGACCGTAATTCCAGTTTCAGATCAAAGTTATCATGTCATACTACAACTTCAAACCTTTAAACAACCAAAACATAAACATACTGAGATCTATGAGGCTTGACATTTGTTGTCAGACAACATTTTTAAACTTTTCCAGATTTTGAAAAACATCAAATTCGTGCCTGTAAATTTTATGGATCAATAACGTACTAACCCAGATCAATTAGTAACACATCATACAGCATGCTTAAAATCATAACATCTAACACTTCAAACAAGATCAGATTCTAGGTTAGTGTTTTATAAATTTCTTTGATCAATTTTGATTCTTGGCTTCTAATTTGTTAGTAGAGGTAGTGGGGACTTATTTTGGAACTGAAATGCTAAAGATTTCCGTGGGTTTGAAGAGAGAGAGAGTCTTAGTGGTGTGTTTGTGAACAAATGAGGCCAAAAGGTGACTTTTCTCTCTCTTGATCCTTATATAAGTTGGATACAATGCAATGGCTGATGATATAAGGCTGGTTTGTGTAGATTTCAGTCACATGGCTAGGCTAGATTTGTTTACCAACTCAATATATAACAAGATTTACAAGTTAGCTTCAATAATGCACGAAGGGGTATTTTAGTCTTTTGCATTGCAATTTTAATGGCAAGGTGAGGATTTCTAATTGCCTAAAAATGTAAAATTTAGTTTCTAAAAATGGAAATTAGTGTTCCCTAATTAGATTAGGTTTTCTAATTACTTAGAACTTGAAAATTAGATTTAAGAATTTAGTAATTAACATTTAGCTTGCTAAATTAGTAATTAGGATTTCAAATTTGACAATTAGGGTTTATAATTTAGAAATTAGGGTTTCTAAATAGCAATTATGGTTTCTAATAATTAGGGTTTCTCTAATTAAGATTAATATCTATTATACATATCAATTATCACATAACACAATTACTTAACAAATCTTACTGTCGTATTTGACTTTCGTATTAGGGTTTTTAACAGTTTATTGCTAGGGTGTTGTCATGTTTCATCATAATTAACCAACTATTATCCATACACACATATAGTACTGAAATATAATCAATACTATATTAATATTCTCATTTCTTATTCAAAATCCAAAATTAAGGTTTAGAATATGTATCTGACTTAACATTCATATATATACCATTATTAATTAAGTTAAAATAATTAACATAACTAATATGAATAAATTCATAGAATAAAATAGTTATTGAAATAATTCTAATAATCATATCATATATTATTTAAATAATATAATATTCATATTTTTCATAGAAATTAAATAATAAAATATTTTTACGACAAAATTATTTTATTATAAAAATATAATTTATAATGATCAATAATTCCTTTAAAAAAATTATTTACAATTATTCATGTAATAAATAAATTTTTATTTATCACATATATACATACATTTTACCTTGCATATATTCCCACCTTTATTTTTTTTAAATTAAAATTATACGCAAAAATTTTTATTTAATTATATTGAAAATATCGGGTTATTACATTCACACCCTCCCCTAAAAGGATTTCGTCCTCGGAATTACCGTTTCAAAACATATACACACTAGCGTAAATAACAAACGTATTTATTGCAAGTAGATCTCGATCAAATTCGATCGAACTGATCATTAACTATTCAACATAAAGCTTGTCTATCTGATTATACAAAAATTTGATTTCTAAAAGAACTCAAATTTCTCCTTCAAAATTTCTTTATAAAATAATTTACTATATATAAGAAAATCATACATAAGAAAATAAAATTTTATTTGAATAATACTTGGAATTCCATCTCCGGCTGGTACGGTATCCTGAACGGTCATGTTGAAGACTCTGGCGGTTGATTTTGTTGGTTTGTTGGTTGAAGTTGGTCCCGTTATTGCCAGCGTCTCGCTACTTTTCCTCGTGTTCACACTCCATGCATCCATTCTCCTTTTCGGACAGTCCTTCACCTTATACTCCGTTGACCCACATAGAAAACACCCATTGTTCATCCTTGGATTGGGGCAATTGGGAGAGATATGTCCCTCTTGCTCACACTTATAACAAACAAATTTTCCTTTCAAAAACTCCCTGAGCGATTCTTTCCACAGTTCCCACACTACATTACCTACTTCTTTGCACCTTCTTGCTTAACCTGGATATTCCCAAAATTGTTCCCTTTTCTTTTCACACTCCTATTCCCACTCCTGGCTTCCACCTTTCCAGCTCCCTCAACCTTACCCTTGTACTTTTTCTCCTTATTATAGAGACTCATGGCCTCACTTCCCTCCTCGGTTGTGATAGCCTTTTCTATGAATGCTGCAAAAGTATTGATTTGCAACATCGCCACTTTGTTGTAGAGCCAGGATTTTAATCCCAGCTAAAACCTCATTGCCTTTCTTGCCTCCATATCAACTTGATGCGGAGCAAACCTAGCTAATTCATTAAACTTTGTGGCATATTCTGCAACTGTCATGTTGTCGTACTTTAACTCTAAAAATTTTACCTGCATACCAGACGAGAAATAGTTTTTGAAAAACAATGTTTTAGACCTAGCCCATGTAATCACACCTTCTCCTGCCCCAGCTTTATTTGCCTCCCACCAAAAATTCCGCTCCCTTTTCATCATATATGTGGAAAAAGCTGTCTTTTGCCCCTCCGCTACCCTACCGATCATAAACGCCTTTTCTATCTTTTTAACCCAAGTTTGGGCTTCTACACGGTCAGTTGTCCCTCTGAATTTTGGCAGTCCTACTGCCTTGAAGTCTTTAAAATTTGCCAAGCGATTATCTGACTGATTTCCTACGGCTGGCATTCCAGTCTGCATGGCTTGAGCTACCATGTTCGCGAAGTTCTGCATCGGATCTGGTTGTTGTCCTCTAGCATTGTTGACAAATTCTTCGGCCCTTTGGTTTCGAGTTCGACGTCTTGGCGGCATTATCTGGTTAAATAAAACCATAAATTATTCTTTGTTAACTTACATTCTAAACCTTATCGTATAAGCTTAACATATAACGCGAAGTTTTTATACAAAACTTATTTCATTAATCAAACATAGATTCACATTCATTCAACTAAGTTATAGTACTTTACATAGCATAACACATACTAATTTAAGCATTCGCTATCCCTTTGTGACCACAAAAGTCGAGAATCGCTATTACACTTTTATAAAAGTTGAGAATAGTACATTACACGAACATACTTATCATATATACAACATTGAACATACATTTTCAAATAGTACCTATACTACTTATTCACTACGCCTTTTTCTTGATCTTGGACAACCTTTCGCTTGATGACCTTCTATCCCACAAATAAAACACACACCTTGCTTCGAATTGGGACAATGAGGAGAGATATGTCCCTCATGTCAGCAATTGTAGTAAACATTTTCCCATTTTCTGCATAAGCCTTAGTATTTCTTGTTACAGCTTGTACACTTTTCTATTTTGTTAGATTTCCCTTGGTTAGAATCGAAATTTCCTATATCGCGGTCTTTCAATTTTCTTTTCCCCTTCTCGCTCGGAGCTACACACGATTTGTTACTTTTAGCTCCCATCTGATCAATTTAGATTTTATGCTTATCTTGTTCTTCCATTTTTTTTATTAACGCCTTTCGCAATTGACTATTTAACAGTTTGTCTATTTCCCATAACTTTTCCAGAGAAGAAACCTTGTTCCTTAAATTATGTACTTCCGTAGATGCTTGATCAGCTCCAACTTTAGTGTCCGAATCACTATCTGTCAGTTCTATTGTTTCTGGATCTGGTACTATATTTTCCAAAATAACCACCTCATTAAGGTTTCTTTTAAGGTGAGCCTCTATTTCAGTTATTGGCTTAGATATTGGCTCGATTATGGAAATTTGCTCCTTCTTTACGATCTGAGGGTATCTTAATCTTTTTCCACCTGACATCTACACATAAATTATCTTGATTAGCATATAATATACACACATCAAATAATAGTTTTATATAGGTTACTTTTATTTTGTCTGACGATGAATTTGTTCAATTCTCCTCTTTTTAAACTCTATTTGAGTTATTTGTATTTTCAACGTTTCCCTCTGTCCTAAAGGTTATAGCCTAAGGTATACCCGACCTAAGATTTCTAACCTAAAGGTCTGATACCAACCTGTGACGCCCCCAAATTCAGGTACTTGAAACCCAAACTCGGTGCTTCATGATATCATTTATTTGAGTGGAATAATAACAATAATATAAATATCAAACTTAATTTACATATATCAAAGTTTTCTAATCCCAGGTACGCAACCTTTAAAACATTTCATTACATGATAGATAATAAATATCATTGTCTTAATAAGTCTAACAATTACATAAGATACTATAAAACTTATTCGGTCAGCTTTCCTTTCCCTTTGTTCTTGGCAGAATCTTCAGGTTGATCATGCTTAGCTGAAAACATTTAAATTTAAAGCAAGAATGAGCATTTGATTGCCCAACAAGTAATAGCAACAATAAATATTAGCTGAAAGGATTAAATATTTTCTTTAAATGACACTTCTACGACGAATCAACAGTTGTAAAGTAAGCTAGACCAATAATAACAACATAACATTTATATATCAAATTTTTGAAACTGCGTACTGACTATAAATGGAGAGCAGTCGACAGACTATGAACTTTATTTTTCAATTTTCAAAAAGGTTTTACAGAACTTCATCCGCAAACCGTCCTCACTTACGGGCACGGGGGGTGATCAGCCCGTTATCCCCGTATTGATTTATACTACGTGTTCAAACAATATTTTTGTCCAGCATATCCGCCTTAGGTGCATAAAAGTTTGCCATGTTCGGGATGTTCATACTTAGTTTGGAATCCGAACCAAAATCATTCGGTTGGATAACAATAAAGTTCTATCATGTTCCACAATATTTTTAAATTTGTGTCTAGCCTAGTCAAATAGCTTAGACGGCTTTTTAGTTAACATATATATATACTGAAAACCAATAAGTATGTATCAATAAGTGATTAAATACATTTATTATCCAAGTGAGGTCACTTGTATAACCATGCTTAAAATTAACAAACAGAATAAATATTTAAATTGTACAATAATACTGTATTGATAAACTATGATCGGATAGAATTCAAAAACTGGCATGTTTACAAAGTATAGATATATGAACAATAATAATAATAGAGTTAATAAACTTGCACCATATCAATATAGTTCTGAAACTGGCTTACACATGTCTATTGCATAAAGTAAATGCAAAGGGTAGGATACTTGCTTGATCTGCTGCTTACACAACTTAGTTTTATCTTTTATATAGTGACCTATTATTCATAAGATTGTTCTGTCGATTAGAATAACATATCGTAACATATAGTACTATTAATGGCAGTCAACACATAACCTAATCACATTGCCACATAGTTATAGCAGTCATTGGATCATAAACAATCACTTATACAGTCAAACTATATAAGTCCAGATCAATTTCTGAAACATTTCGGTGTACCGACGATTTTATCGGGTAATTATCGAGTATAAAACTCTATTCTGTAGTTCAATAGTCCGTTAGAAAATTTAAATGTCAGTCATACTTTTTTTAAATGACTTGTAATAATTTTTAAACAATTATTATAATTTATCATGGATTTTCAAACACTAGAATTAAAATTAAATGATTTAAATACTAAATAATTCTATTATCATTAATATTTAAATAATATAAAAATATTAATGAAACCATTGCCAAAATAACTCAAAATATTTATAAAGTATTAATATTACCCTTAAATAATTTTTAAAACATTTAAATTCATTTTTAAATAATTACCATTAATATTTACATATTAATGTATTATTTATCAAAATATTAAAAGTCATTTATTATACCTTAAAATATTTTTAAATCATTTATATACTTTTTAAATGATTTTTAAATTAATAAAACTATTTTTAAACTATTTATTTAATATAATTATTAAATAAATTTAATATTATTAATAGTAAATTATTAATCAATTTTTCTTTAAAATATTAAAAGTTATATTTTATTACTTAAAATATTTTTAAACTATTTATTTTCATTTAAAATCATTTTTATAATAATAAAATCATTTTTAATCAATCATATTTAATATAAATATTAAATAAATCTAATATCATTAATATTAAATAATTAATGAAATTTATCTTAAAATATCAAAAGTTATGTTTTATAACTTAAAATATCTTTAAACACTTTATTTTCATTTAAAATAATTTTTATAATATTAAAATCATTTTTAATTAATTTATTTAATATAATTACTAAATAAATCTAATATCATTAATATTAAATAATTAATTAAATTTGCCTTAAAATATTAAAAATTATGTTTTATAACTTAAAATATTTCTAAATACTTTATTATCATTTAAAATGATTTTAATATAATAAAATTATTTTTAATTAATTTATTTAATACATTTATTAAATAAATTAAATATCAATAATATTCAAATAAATACTAATATTTATGAAAAATATGTCAAATTATTAAAAGTTCATTTTTATAATTTAAAATTAATTTTGTAATTTTCAGAAATTAATTTCTAATGGTATTTAATTTTTGGAAATTTAATTAATTAAAATTATTAAATCTGTCGCTATAGTCTTTTGCGACAGAAAGTGTCGCTTAAAGTGTTCTTGAGTCCTCAAGAACATTCATAAGCAGTTTCTGGGTACCAACTTTGACCATGAATAATTCTTAATCTATGATGTTGCTGGACAAGCTAAGGGTCAAGTATTGTACTAGTGTTGTAATATTAAAAGTTCGTAACCATTTCTTGTTCACATCGTAACACACGACCAAGATCTAAGGCTCAGAACATACTATCAGAGCTGTTCTTCATTTTTTGGGTTACCCATAAATGAAGAACAGTTCGTGTAGCCATATTTGGGCTTCCACAGCTTGCAATCCTTGTATTGTTTTAGTGATTTAAGAGTTTCAGTGTGTAGCCAACATGTCAAGGTATAGATCTATCACACAAAACCAATATAACAACAACACAATTGTAAGATCTATACTGGTCAAACCCTGTCAGAGATCACGTTCTTGAGTTTTCTAAGTTACCCATAAAACACAATCCGTGATCATCTGGCTTGCTTTGACCAACCGTTGTGTTCAACCCGTCTGATCTTTAGGTGATATATTAGCATGAATCTACAGTCCGTGTACCAAACTACAATCTAGATACAACAATAAGAACAAAGCAACAAAAACATGCAAGATCTATGGACCTGAATATCTTGTCAGGCACGATCTGGGCAGTTTATGGGTTACCCAGAATTGCTCAGTCATGCTTGGTCAATTAAGTTTGACCAATAATAACTTGAAATTTACACATGATCTGACCGTAATTCCAGTTTCAGATCAAAGTTATCATGTCATACTACAACTTCAAACCTTTAAACAACCAAAAGCATAAACATACTGAGATCTATGAGGTTTGACATTCGTTGTCAGATAACATTTTCAAACTTTTTCATATTTTGAAAAACATCAAATTCGTGCCTATAAATGTTATGGATCTATCACGTACCAACCCAGATCACTTAGTAACACATCATATAGCATGCTTAAACACAAAATCATAACATCTAACACCTCAAACAAGATCATATTCTAGGTTAGGGTTTTATACTTTTCTTTGATTAATTTTGATTCTTGGCTTCTGATTTGTTAATAGAGGTAGTGGGAACTTATTTTGGAACTGAAATGCTAAAGATTTTCGTGGGTTTGAAGATAGAGTCTTAGTGGTGTGTATGTGAACAAATGAGGCCGAGTGGTGACTTTTCTCTCTCTTGATCCTTACATAAGTTGGATACAATGCAATGGCTGATGATATAAGGCTGATTTGTGTAGATTTCAGTCACATGGCTAGGCTAGAGTTGTTTACCAACTCAATATATAACAAGATTTACAAGTTAGCTTCAATAACGCACAAAGGGGTATTTTAGTCTTTGCATTGCAATTTTAATGGAAAGGTGGTAATCTTGGCTAACCCTTGGGGTTTGACACCTAGGGTTGAACCCTAAGGTTTTGAAAAATCTAATTTTTTAAGGATTTCTAATTGGCTAAAAATGTAAAATTTAGCTTCTAAAAATGGAAATTAGTGTTCCCTTATTTGATTATATTTTCTAATTACTTAGAACTTGAAAATTAGGTTTAAGAAATTACTAATTAATACTAAGCTTGCTAAATTAGCGATTAGGTTTTAAATTTGACAATTAGGGTTTTTAATTTAGAAATTAGGGTTTCTAAATAGCAATTAGGGTTTCTAATAATTAGGGTTTCCCTAATTAAGATTAATATCTATTATACATATCAATTATCACATAACATAACGACTTAACAAATTTTACAGCCGTATTTGACTTTCGTATTAGTGTTTTTAACAGTTTATTGCTAGGGTTTTGTCATGTTTCACCATAATTGATCGGCCATTATCTATACACACATACAATACATATTTATAGTACTGAAATATAATTAATACTATATTAATATTCTCATTCCTTATTCAAAATCCAATGTAGACACTCAAAATTTTCTGCACACCTGTTACTGACACTGCAGGAGGGCAAATTCGTCTTTCAGAGATAACCCTTTAAGACAGCTCACATCCAGTTCGGATACTACCGAAAGTTCAGTTTCAACCCCGGAACACACACCGGGAGTATCAGTTCTAACCTTGGAGATAACCCCGAGGCCTACAGTTCCAATATCGGAAATTCCACCGGAGAAGGCCGATTCATCCCGGAGATAACCTCGAGATATTAAGTCTCAGTCCCGACACCGGGAATAACAGCACTAACCTTGGAGATAACCCCAAGGAATGCAGTTGCAGTTCCGGAGATAACCCCAGAAATTCTTGTTTCAAAGCAATGCAAATAGCTTCAGAACACTCGGCACTTACACTGAGGCACTCAATACAAGATCTGGACATAACACCGGGAAGACAGGCACACCTCAGAGATGACACTGAGGACCTTCAACACTTGCAGTAGTCCAATCTCAGAGATAACCCTGAGCAACGTCTGCTTTATTAGCCCAACCTGGAGATAACCCCGGTGATTGGCAAAGTCGTCATCTTACCACCTTGACGCCACATCACACCATCTCAACATTTCATACATACATTTCTACACAGCAATGTCCCACAAGAACCAAGGAAATCCAATCCGAGTGACTATTACGCAGCGTAACGGATAGAATTTGAAGCTTGAAGACCGGAGGGCATGGTCCCATCTTCCTAACTTATTACAACCTCTAATCCCATGTCATTGCGTAACTCTTGACAACAGCGTTCTGAAATAGGTCTTATACATCTCAATCGGATGTCTGGATTGAAGTTCTGAAAGTTCGAGCGGACATCAAGTTGCATACGTACACGTACTTCGAGACGACAGGACCCGCAGAGCCCGGGGCACCCAGGGCAGCCGCAGGTACACCTGCGGCTCCCCCCCTTTATAAATAGAGGGTTTGGGGTGGCCATTTTGGAAGAGAAAAAAAGGCGAGAAAGCCCAGTCCAATTTGTTCTGTACACACCCTAAATTGAGTGCTTTCTCATTTTAAACACTTGTAAGCTCATATATAGCTACTTTTTACCAGCGGAAGCTAAGTGTTCATCCACTTAAAGCTATAGAAGTCTTCTTTGGCAGCCTACTATAATCCTTCATACACACTTTAAAGCCTTTCTCTTCATCTTTGCACACAATATTCTTCACGTTGAGAGTCATGTTGAGTGTGTATGCCCGGACTTCGGTCCGTGGTTTCATTTCAGTTTGTATATATATATATATATATATATATATATATATATATATATATATATATATATATATAAGGGAGCGATCCATAACATCTATATGTTATGGGACAATTATTGGCATATAGGCTCTAAACCACACGTTTTATTGATTAACGGCAGGGATCTAGAGTGGCAAATTACCGTCCGCTAGTAATACTAGCGGACGTGTTTAATCAAAATCCATGACGCTTATGCCCCTCGTTAGTTGCCCCTCATGAGTTAAATCGTCCAAGCAAATAACATGGTCCGCTAGTAATACTAGCGGATATACATAATCCGCTAGTAATACTAGCGGAAAGGCAAATCTATCATCGTGATACAACACAGATACCACATAACACACGATTTCCTTCCTGTTATAAAAATAGATTACACAGCACAGATACCACATAACACACGATTTCCTTCCTGTTATAAAAATAGATTACACAAGATTGTAGCTACCACAGAAAATCCTTGTAGCTATTTCAATTCAATTACAACACTACACAAGATTGTATAAATCAGAAAATCCCACATTCCATTTCCACTCAGTTACAACACTGCTAAGCCAACTGGGAAATCTAAACCAATTGGAAGATTTCCTTCCTGCACTGAAAATCCCATTACATACCTGCATCAATTAAGATAAAACACTGCAATAAAGAGTGGGATATCAGGAACATAAATTCAAATAAAGAAAACCACACAATTAAGGAGATTAGTATTCGCACCTCAAATCGTCAAGGAAGAAAACCACACAATTAAGGAGATTAGTATTTGCACCTCAAATCGTCGTGGTAAGTTTATAATTATGGCGGAAGATATGTTTAATTCTAGTTCCTCAAATTCTTCTCGTGATAATATTGACATGGAGAATATTGGTGCTCATAACATGAACCAATCGCATATTAATCATTCAAAAAGTCCATACGAGGGTCAGATTTTTTCTACTATCCAAGAGGCGGAAGAATTTTATAGAAACTATGCACGAAGTAGTGGATTTGAAATAAAAATTGGGGTAAGTCATAAACATGCTCGCTCCAACAATTTGTCCAACATACTTTTTACGTGTACCAAAGCAAGAAAACCGATCGAAAGAAAGAAACAGGATGTTGATGAAGCTGAAGGTAGTAAGGTCAAAAGAAAAAGGGATTCAATAGGTCGCACGATGTGCAAAGCTAGAATGTCTGTTGTTCATCTACAAAAGGAAGATACATGGAAAGTTTCAAAAATTGAGTTGACTCACAATTATGATTTGGTAACTCTGAGCAAGAAAATTTTCATTCAAACACGGAAAAATATAACTCCTGTTGCTCGAACTTTAATCGAAACTTTAAACAGCGTTGGAGTTGGGCCAAGTACAATGATGAATGTTTTTAGTGAAATAGGAGGATGGAGGTAAAATGTTGGTTTCAGTGATATGGATATTCGGAATGTTGTGCGAGATTTAAGACGTGACACGATAGATTCTAACGATGCCCAAGCAGCCCTGCAATATCTCAAAAAACTTTCAGTGGAAAATCCTCTATTTTTTTTACGATATCAAACGAGATGAAGATCATCGTATCGCATGCATTTTGTGGATAGATTCCCAATCAATGATATCTTACAAAAATTTTGGGGATGTAGTTACATTTGATACAACTTATCGGATGAACAAGTATTCTATGCCGTTTGTTCCATTCACGGGGGTAAATCACCATTACCATTCCGGCTTGTTTGGTTTTGCACTAATACGGGATGAAACAGAGGATACTTTTGTATGGGTCTTTAAGACTTGGCTTAATGCAATGAGCAATAAGGCACCGGTTACCATCATAACTGATCAGGACAAAGCCATGACCAATGAGATTGCTAGGGTTCTTCCTGAAACACACCATGCACTTTGCACATGGCATATTAGTAACAAATTTCCAGAGAAATTGCATACAATGTATGACGTGTATCCTACATTTAAACATGATTTTAACTTGTGTGTGTATAAATCATTGACTGCTGCGGAATCTGAGGAGCGATGGGAAAAGCTGATGACAAATTATGAACTGCATGACCATAATTGGCTACAATCACTCTATGAGGTTAAGCACAAATGGATAATGGCGTACACAAAGAGTTTTTTTACTGCGGGAATGACGACTACATCCAGGAGTGAGGGAATGAATAGTTTATTTGATGAGTATGTCAATGCGACAACGAGTATAAAGGAATTCATCGTAAACTCAGAAAAAGCCATTGAGAAGCAGGTAATGAGAGAAAGACAAGCTGATTACGCAACCTGTCATCGGACTAGAACTATGACTCTTGAATCACCGTTGGAAACGCATGGAGCTGCTGTTTATACAAAGGAAATGTTTAGACGCTTTCAGATTGAGATTGTAAAATCCCACAAGTACATAATGAAGAAACTTCAACATGTAACAACATCGGATACGAAGTTGTACGCAGTGTACAAGACAACCGCCATTGAAGAATCCAACAGGTACTTTACTGTTATCAGTAATGTTCAAACTGGAGATATACAATGTAATTGTCAAAAATTTGAACATTCTGGTATGCTTTGTAGACACATTATAAGGCATATGATTGCAAAAAGTACTACGCAGATACCGAATAAATACATTTTAAGTCGCTGGTGTAGAGATGGTAACAAAGTGAACGCTGAACTACCAAAGATTTTGAATGAGATGTCCAACTACGAGGAGTCTCAGACGATGCGGTACAATTATTTGGTCACACTGCTCCTGCGATTAGCTTCTACGGGATCATGCTCCATTAATGGTTTTAAGCATGTTGTACAGTTGTGCATTGACAATCAACCCATCGTTGAGAAGTTTGACCCCGATGAAGTTAATGTAAATGGCGTGCCAGAAATTTCAATAGATGATGATGAGGCCGTTCAAGATGAGCCGTTATTGGATCCTATTTGTTCCCAGACAAAGGGGCACAAAAAAGCTTCAAGAATAAAGAGTGGGATCGAAGAGGCTGGAAGTCGTAAACAATTGAGAAAGTGTGCAATATGTAATATGATGACCAATCATGATAAATGGAATCACTACAAAGTTTTGGGATAAGACAAGTTAGGTTGAAGTAACAATTTTTATTTGCTTGTGTGAATATTAAATTTTGGAGAAGAAACGGTTAATCCTTGACAAACAACATTTAACAGAACAATTCTCCAGAAACAAAATACTTTTCCAGAAATATTTAAATAAAGCAAACCTGGAATGTATTTCTCATTTACTGCATCCATATGTATTACTGCAATGATATCACAATTCTCATGTTGGAGCAGACATGAGAATTCCTTTACATTCATAGAAGAAAATGCTAATTTATATCCAATAAAGTGAAATTGTAGCAATTCACTATTACTGCAGCCACCAGTAACTTCATAGTGTTCCTGGGGTTTTTTAACTATCAAAAAGTAGGAAGCTTTATAACGAGACAAAAAAACAAAAAACACCATACTCATTATCAAATTTCTTCCTAATCTGCCAATCAAACATAGAGAATGTGTTTGAAATGTTAATTTTTCTATTCAGGTCATAAATGATAAACAAAAATCTGGTAATCCAAATCATTAAATCTGAACTAGAATAGTAACAAGTTCTCATCCAGAACATAAACTAGAATAAAAACATTTTACACTGGCACCATGGGGGACTTGAACCTGTTAAAACTGAATGCTGATAACTGCTCCTAGACAACTTCATTTGTCTGATGTCCGGCTGAATATAGGAGTCCACCAAACCAATAACACCATACCAAGAAAACTCCAATATGAAACTGCTGCAGTACATAAGCTATAAACACTTAGTTGCAGTTAACATGCAACTAAGAAATCATAATCCATCAAGTACAATTTCTGCAGTTAACATGCAAGTCAAAGAAAATAAAATCAATCCATACATTAACGTATAATAATGGAATCATTTTGAAACTATTAACCCAACTTTATAAAATAACGTATTACGACAGTTGGTCAAATGTACAATGATTACTCTTCACCCACATCCGAATCTAAAGTTTGGTCAATACAGAGATATTTTAAAGGAATATCCCTCGCCTTGCACATCTTAATCTCATGTCCTATTCTAAATCTAAAGTTTTAAGCCTCGTTTGGAGTCCACCTCGGTTCCTTCATGATGTTTATCTGGTGCAAAAAGAAATCTACGTATTTTGCAACATAAACACCACAATCGTCTGAATTCCATTGTCTCGGCCTACTCACGCAGACTTCAACTTTCGGCTTTGATCTTGGCCACTTTGCTTTAGGATTTGCCATACGAAGCAACAAAGGAATTAACTCCACCTATAAACCATAAAACATTCATTTAATTCCCTAAACCTCATATGTTTGTATGACGGAATGAAAAATAAGTAATATATTAATGAAATCACCACAACACCAAAGTAGCTTTGGTATAATTGTGACAATGGCATTAAGGGTTTGTCATCATTAAGAGGATCAAAAAGCATTATTTTCCACTTGTTCACACTCCAAATAAATAGGCAGAAATGGTTGTTGCTTTCGTTGATGAATGGAACGAATATGTAACCACACTCATGAACTAGGGCACCAACTGTAGGATTGATGTAACTGGTTAAACATTTGAGTGTTGTTGATTTGCTTACTCCGACACTTGGTAAGTATTGGATGCCCAAACCTGCAAAGTACATTGGCATGAAATAAAAGGTAGACCATCGTTGGATTCCGTCACTCCTCATCCTAACTTCTCTTTCGCTCAACAACAACAAGTATGCATCCAATACATGCGCCCATAACCAACCATTTGGTTTTAGACAGTTCACATCCTTAAACTCTAACTTGTATAGACCGCCTGGATGGATATGAGGAAAGTATGATGGGTCGGTAGTTGGACTAAACCAATAGAGATTTAACCAAGTGATTTTTTCAATCTTTAAATACTTGACCAGATGTGTGTGCTTTGTTCCCTCTCTCCTTCTAATCGGCAATTTCCTACTGTGTTGAGTAGGAGGAGCAAGGCTACCCTGAGTTTCTTGAGCCGTAGGCTGGGGTCCCGTCATGTCAATATCCATTTGTCCAACTTGGGGTTGTGTTGGATTTTGTTCGGCTGGAACCCCTTTATAATCATTCATGAACGGCTGGTACAGTGTATTGAACCATGACTCGTACATGGTTCTTAACTCAGCTGGCAGATCTATATCTTAACCAAGGCAAACTTATGCCCCCCTTTTATAGCACTATTCCCAATTCTCTATTGATACTTGTTGCCTAAAAACCCTTACAAATAATCTTTTGGGATGTTCTAGTTCTCCGCAAGTCAAAGGTTTTCCTAATATGGGCAATCCTAATATAAATCCAACGTCCTCTAAAGTAATTCCGACCTCTCCACATTTTAAGTGAAATGTATTTGTTTCACTCCTCCAACGCTCAACAAAAGCAAATACAAGAGATGCATCAATCCTTGACACTACATCTTGATGACAAAATATACCGAAACCTAACTGTTCCAGTAGATATTCACATTGTTTAGTCAAGTTCCATTCAATTAATTTTGCAGACATCTGACATATTTCTTACACACCCCTATCCTACAAGTTAAACAGAGGATACATGCATAAATTGTCAAAACATGAAATTTTTTTACAAAATTTTAATAGAAATATGAGATATGGGACAATAAACTTACAATATTTTGCCATAAGTCAGAAGATACATGATTTTCTTGGTCCCATAAGATAACAGGATCAAAAGGTCCTGGATTGATATCCATATCGGCCCTAAAAATTCAACAAAATTTCAAGTATTAAACAATTTATAGATATCCATATATGTGTTTGTATTTTTACATGAATTTCTCAAAGCATATTAGTAGCATATTTGAACAAATTGACATATCAAAACAATCCAATATGCCTCCTCGCATCACATTCAACACAACCCAAATGTTTACAATTACAAATCAGATATAGCTAGCTAGCTCCCACTTATGAATGCCTTTTATTTTTGTTTACTCCTTCTCCTCTTGTAAAAATCGCATAAACTAGGGTTCAACAAAATTAATGGAGAACAACAAGATAAATCGCTAGTATTTTGGAGATTAATCTATAATCTTACCTGCGAATTCGACCCCAATAGTTGATTTACAGATGACGTCGTCTAGGGTTCAATCGCCGAATGAGAGACAACAGGATTTTATCTGTGTATGGCTTCTTCTAGGGTTCTATTGATTTCCCACAAAATCGCCGACAGAGAGCAAGAAATCTTCCTGCATTGGAGAGTAATGTACAAGCTTTCGTGCGAATAGATGATTTGCAGACAACGTTCTAGGGTTCAATGATTTTCCCCAAATTCGCCTAGAGAGAATGGCGACTCCTTTAGCACTGATCTTTCATAGTTAATTTCAGTAACGAGGGAGGGGCTTCATTGTCCGGATTTACATCCGCTAGTAATACTAGCGGACGGTATTTCCCCCCTATTAAATCCCAGCCGTTAATCAATAAAACGTGTGGTTTAGAGCCTATATGCCAATAATTGTCCCATAGCATATAGATGCTATGGATCGCTCCCCATATATATATATATATATATATATATATATATATATATATATATATATATGGACTAACATTATCGAGTTATGCCTCGATTGAGCCTAAACTTATGTCTGGAGCGATTAATTGCTTTCGTATATATATATATATATATATATATATATATATATATATATATATACTGTGTATTTGAACTCTGTTCGATGAGCCTAGACTTATATCTGTGCGTTTAATTGCTTTTATATATATATATATATATATATATATATATATATATATATATATATATATATTTACATTTCGTCCCGCCTAGAGTTTACTTCGTGACGGTTGACCATTTTTATTGCTTTCTGTACATTTCGTCCCGCTTGGAGTTTTCTCCGTGGTGGTTTTATCGCTTTTACAGCTTTATTTACATTTCTGATCCCCATGGAGGTGTTTCATGGTGGTTGATAATGTCAATATATATATATTTATCGCTTTTATATATTTACATTTTCGATCCCCCATGGAGGTGCTTCGTGGTGGTTGATCATGTCTGTATATATATTTCCAGCTTTTATATATATAACTGCTTACTGCTTTCATACAAACTGCGGTATAATGTGAGCCTAGGAATCATGTGATTACAGATTCAGTTTACTTAATCTAGATTCGGTTCCCGTCATGGACATTTTTAACTGTAAGCAGCTTGTAAATTTATTCACGGTGTTTGGATTTCCTCAGGATGTTTTCATACCCATGAGGAGTTCGACACTGCTTTGTATATTATTTTCTTGAAGATGCTTCGCATCTCAAAAATAAAAGCAATCAAACCGAACATTTAATAAAATGGAAGTGTAAAAGGTCACAATTACTATTGAGCATCATGGTTTGAAAAACCTTTTTTATAAAACTTCACTGCTATACCTTGTTTAAAACTGAATTTTTACACAAATTCAAACCCTGTGTATATATGTGTGAACGAGGCCTCGCACTACTTCCAAATAACAGCACATTGACCCCACACACACACACGCACATTCATATAACAGTTTCTTGAAAAGTGGCGGTCACCCTGGCAACACGGATGTTGGGGGGTTCTTAACACCTTCCCTCCGCATAAGCAAGTCCCCGGACCCAAATGAATCTCGATTTCACAAACCTGTTTAGCAGTGTCACATCACTGGGTCAATGTGCAATCCTTTTCTCGGTTGTGTTGGTACAACCAGTTAAAAAACCAACTGGCGACTCTTATAATCCAATTGTCGACATATAAATGTCGGACCTTTTTCTCTTATTTTTTCAGACAAATCTCACCCAGCATGAGAACATAAAAGAACAAGAATAGAAAATGGACAAATTAAAATCCCGACGTCGATAGGTGGCGACTCTGCTGGGGACACCAATAAGAGGACTTAATCCGCTATTACAAGCTTTTCAAAATTGTTATATGCTTGTGTGTGGATGTTGCATTTATATTTATGATGAATGTGTACAAATGCATTTTTACTGCACTGCAATATATCTGTCTGTGATATTAGTTTTTTGCATATGTCATCATTTTCATAAACTGTGAGATACGTTGTATGTGAATGTATGCTATGTGGTTCCTCCACCTGGAGGCTATCCTGTCAGTGTTTGATTAGTGGACTCGTAGAAAGACTAATTCCAACGAGGCTCAAGAAAGGCACCACCCAAATTTGCTCCAGTTGAAAGACCAGATTAACTTGTCGTTGAGTAAATTGCGATGATTTGGGAACCTTCATGCCAAAAAGCCGCGAGAGTAATCTAAGATTGGTCAGCCTCTGATAAACCAAACGTGGACGAAAGTCTCTTCATGCTTTCTCATTTCAAATTACTTGTAAAGTCAATTACTTGTAATTTCATTCCATATTCATCTCCATGTAATGAGAAATATGAAGAAATATATGCACATGTATATTTTTAAATTAACATGCTATCTTGTATTACAAACAGCTAACATTCGTTTTGCAGGATAATAATCATAAAACAGACACATCACATAGCATGTAAACATTTACACAATCCCTAAGACTAAACTATGTAAGTTTTGGCGCAGGGAAGCATTCGGACCTATTACCCGGTCAAATCCAAAAAGGCCACGGGCCTACAGCCAAATATGTCTTCATCTGACCAGTTTAATCTAGTTTCACGCGAAGAATTTGACGGATTAAGTAAATAAATCACAGATTTGGTTGTTCTGCTTAAAGAACTACATCAGTCTACTCAGGGTCCAAGGATACCCATACATGTTAAATCCTCTACACAAGGAGGAACCCAAGGTCCTGATAAAGTCATTACAGTACCTGAACTTCAGTTAGATACGACCAACAAAATTTATGATGCCACCCATCTCACAGGAGATCCAGACACCGGTGACATCAGGAAGAAAGTCCTTCAAATGGAAGAAACCCTTCGTTTTATCAAAGGAATTGGAGCACACGGGAGTGTCTCATATGCTGACCTTTGTATATTCCCTGGTGTTCATTATCCAGAGAAGTTTAAGACTCCTGACTTCAAAAAGTATGACGGGTTAGGAGATCCTTACACACATTTGAAGGTGTTCATTGGAGAACTTGGATCTTATGTAGAGGACGAGAAGCTCAGAATGCAGCTGTTCCTAAAGAGTTTGACTAGAGAAGCCCGTTCGTGATATACTAGATTAGACAATTCAAAGATCCATAGCTGGGAAGAACTAGCTCATGCCTTCCTCATACAATACAGTTTCCAGTCTCAGATGGCTCCTGACCGGTACTAGATTACCAAGGTCAAGAAACAGTCCAATGAGTCTTTCATAGATTACCAATGGTCATGACCTTCATAGACATGGTTCCTCCACAAAACTTTAACTTGTGGTATAACTTTGGTGCGTAGGACATGCTCTTTCCTATCCAAGATCTTGACAAATACCTCCTCGTACGTTAAATCTTCGGCTATCTCATTTGGTTCTAACTCAATTATGTGGTTCGGGTCTTTCACATATTTACGAAGCATAGATATGTGAAAAATATTATGAACACGAGACATGCTTGGAGGTAATACGAGTCTATAGGCCACATTTCCTATTCGATCCAAAATCTCAAATGGACCAACAAATCTTGGATTGAGCTTTCCTCTTTTCCCAAATATTTTTACTTCCTTCCATAGAGCAATACGTAACAATACATGATCCCCAAAATTAAATTCCACATCCTTTCGATGAAGATCCGCATAACTCTTTTGTCGATCCTGTGCCGTTTGTATACATTGTCAGATCATTTGGATTTTCTATGTAGTCATACGTACCAATTCTGGTTCGAACAACATTGCTTCACCTACCTCGTCCCAGCATACTGGAGAACGACATTTTCTTCCATACAACGCCTCGAATGGAACCATGCATGTACTTGCTTGATAACTGTTGTTGTAGGAGAATTCCACCAATATTAGGTACTTATCCCAACTCCCTTTGAAATCTAGGACACAGAGTCTTAATAGATCTTCAAGAGTTTGAATAGTCCTTTCTGATTGGTCGTCCGCTTGAGGATGGTATGCTGAACTGAATCGTAAATCTGTGCACATAGCTTTCTGAAATCTAACCCAAAGTCGTGAAGTGAATCTTGGGTCGCGATCTGAAACTATGGATACTGGCATGCCATGCAATCTCACAATCTCATTCACGTACATACGAGCAAGACGTTCAAGGGAATAAGTCTCATGTATAGGCAATAAATGAGCAGACTTGGTTAATCTATCAACAATGACCCAAATCGCATCTATGCATTGAGAAACCTTGGGAAGATCCACAAAGAAATCCATGGTAATGTGTTCTCACTTCCATTTCGGAATCTCAAGTGGTTGCAATGGATCCTTTGGCACTTGATGCTCCGCCTTTACACATTGACAAGTTAAACACCTCGAGATAAACTCCGCGATCTCTCTCTTCATATTGCTCCATCAAAATATATGTCGAAGATCAAGATACATTTTGGTACTACCAGGATGGATTGTAAACGGTGTGTTGTGTGCCTCAATCATGATTCTATGTTTCAAGTAAGAATCGTTAGGAACACAGGTAATGCGATGGTACCAACTTGGATTAAACAAGATTTATAAACAGTAGATGTATTGAAATTTTATCCTAACAGAGTCTCAATAGATAAGTCAAAGTCTAATTTCTCCGGAGTCAAGTTCAAACGTTAAGCACAAGCAGGAGAGATAAAAGAATATGTAGAACCGGTATCTAGTAAGGTATAAACTTCGTAAGAGTTTATGATTAGCTTACCCGTGATCACCTCGTTCGGGTTCCTCGCGTTTTGGACAGTCACGACAAACGCCCTTCTAGGAACCACTGACTTTGACTTGTCCGGAACAGCCTTCGGAGTAACCATTCCCGTTGGACTTGGTTTTGCTACAAGACAATCTCTAGCTATATGACCTTCCTTTCCATGGTTAAAACACACCTTGGATTGTTGTGGGCAGTTTGGGCTGATATGTCCCTCTTTCCCGCATTTGTAACAAACGACAGATGATCATTCTCCTCCCCTAGAAATAGTTGGTGCTAACGTCTTCATGTTATCATTGTTGTACCTTCTCTTTTTGAAATCTCGCCCCGACTCGTTTCTTCTACTATCATGGCCACGATTACCACCAGAGTGGTTACCGCTTTTGTCTGAATGTTTTCCTCCCCGCTGGTTGTCATTGCTCTGATGACTGCTGCCACTGGTATGACCCTGATTGTGGTCCCTCGGTTGAATATACTCATTATCTTGCTATAATAATTGAGTCCTGCTTACAACATCTGAATATAGAGAAAATTTATGAGAGATAAGATATTATCAAATTTTAGGTTTCAGACCTCTCAGAAACATCCTCATCATACGTTCCTCATTCTCTACCAAATAAGGTGCAAACCTGGATAACTCTACGAACTTCACCTCGTACTGGGACACAGTCATGTTGTTATGTTCCAGTCTAATAAACTTTACCTCCTTCATATGACGAATACTTTCAGAAAAGTACTTGTCATTGAACAGTTTTTGAAACGTTTCCCAAGACATGTTGAGTGCGGCAGGCTAGGTACGCTTCACAGATTTCCACCAGTAATCTGCCACACCACGGAACATAAAGGTGGCAAATGGAACCTTTTGTTCCTCCGTGCAGCCCAAGACATCAAATATCTTGGTAATTTGCTTGACCCACGTTTCTGCCTTAATCGGATCCGGCTTTCCCATAAATTTTGGTGGTCCTAACTCTTTGAACTGTTTGGTTGTGACAAGCCGCGCGTTGTTATCATTTCCACTCGTATTTTGTACACGAGTCTCACTCGTCTGATTTTGCATGAACTGCAAAAAGTTTTTAAACATTCCATCATTCATCATTTGTTCGGTAGTGTTGTTTACAGGAGCAATATTGCCTTCCTGTTGCACGTTCCCCTTGGTGATGATTAAAGGTCTCTAAGGTCTCATTCACTCCATTGTTAACATTCTCGGCTGCCATTCTCAAATACTGCCATAAAATAAGGGTTAATTATAGAAATTGACATACCACGTAATATCCCTATATTATGACCGACCAACAAATAAACTTAGGTAGGGCATACAAGCGAAGAATTTACTCATCTCTCCCCTCCTAGTTATATTCCCCGATCTCCGCCAGAGACCATATCCCTAAGTTTTGATACCAACTGTGATGCCCCCAAAAGAGGTATACATCACCTATTCTGAGTCGCCAAATACATGGTACAGAAATAAATACAACATTATTAATACAATTGTCATGCAAAATACGAGAACACATATATTGTGAGTTTAAATACAAATATTATCTTCTAGACAATATTCACACACAAATAAGTCCTCATTACAATTATTGAAACACTATTTTACAAAATAGTGAGGACTGCTAACACAACTGACTGGAAACATCACTCCACACCCCGACTAGTTCTCGCTATATTCTCGCCTCCTGAGAAAATTAGAACAAAAAGGAAAAGGGTGAGCTCAACTAGCTCAATAAAGAATATTATGACTAAGATAATATACAACAAATTATCATTAGTCTTCAACAGAGAAAAATCTGATATAATATAATAGACAACAAGTTTTAGATCAACAACTGCAGCGGAAACAACAATCTATTAGAAGTGTCAAGTAGAGAATGAATTTTACTATCTTCCAAGATTTAAATGTCCATCATCAATATTTTATCCCTGTAACATCAATCAATATACATCTTGAATCAAATATTCGTCTTTACACTACAAGCCAAATATATTCATTTGTATCACCAGTTAGTCATGTTCATCTAAACACCTGTTCATCTTTGCACTACGGGCCAAAGATATTTATCAGTTAATCATTCATCTTTGCACTACAGGCTAAATATATTCAATAATATCATCATTTAGGACTGAGGATGATGAAAAATATCTTTAAAAAAATAAATACAGTGAGACAAAAGGACAAATATTAGGGATTCGTACTACAGTTTATCCAAGTTCAAAAATACTCCATAATAATCAATTGTGGAGCAGAATTCAAAAATAAAGATCAAAACATGGATACAATCAAAGATAGTAACCATAATAGACATCTTGGACAAAGAAGAGAAAATTTCATTTTTTTCGATGAATAGTGTTGTATTCGTAAATAGTGTCGTATACGTGAATATTGTCGTATACGTGAATAGTAACCCCAACATAAAAAGGCAAAAATTTTGCAATAAAATTCATATCAATATTTTAGCATAATGATATTGAAGAAAATAATATCATTTACGAAGAAAATAACATCCTTTACCTCAAAAGAACAGTACTTCCGGCTGAAATATCAGGTATAAGGCTGAAGAAAACTTGTACTAAATAACAACACTTAAAGTATCTAAATACTCACAAAATACACTCAATAATATAGAGAGAAAGAAAACTTGTTTCTGGTGTGATTTTCAATTCTAACTAAGCACCTTATTTATAGAAAAATACTAAAACACCAAAGCAGACTAAATTAATAAAATATTATTATTATTTTTCTTTTCTTCTACGCGTGCCAACCAAGACCAGCCAACTTTGAACAAAATTTCCAGCACATGTTTTCATAAAAAATAAAAGTGGGTCCCACCCATAATTTTAATAAAAATATTTATTTTTGAAACTTCAATAATTCATAATAAATAGCTCTTTTATCAGAAAAATTCGAATCTCATGTCCTTCCCATAGGAAATTTAATTCTCTACAAATTTGTAGAAGAAAGTTTTTCCAAATTCCAAATAAAAAATGACCGAAATTCACATACGGACGATTTTTAATGTCTTCATTCTGACAAAATACTGATAAAACACCTCAACATTAATTCTTTTATTTATATCCACATAAAATAAATATTTCTTTATCATATAAATCAATAATTAATTATTCACAAATAATATTACATAATCACATTTATAACAACCAGGTCGTTCCCAAGAAAAATGGGGCTTTCTGATAAGGATTTCTCCTTATTGGCGAGCAATTATGTGACCAAACTTATCCTTAGACAGAACTTCCTTAGACATTACAAATAATACTATCTAATAATATTATTCAAATAATATGAATTATTGATCTGATAATGGGAAATACTGTGCAGTGACAATTATTGAAACAACAATAATATAAAATATCAACGTAGCAATTATTGAATCAATAAAATAAAATATTAAACAGTAATTATTGTAACAATTATTGAGTAGTGCCTTCTTACGTAAGGATTAATAATTCAACAATACTATGCAATATTGTGCGCTACTATGCAACTACACGTATTACTGTACTTTAACCATCGGGTATTCCAACAGTGTTGACGGTAGCAACTACGCCTTTATTTATAAAAACTCAAAATTGTCATTTTCTTCATCCGACCGTTTTCCGTTATGGGGCCCATAAATGATTGCGCCATAGTACGAATATTCCCCGACAGCAAGAATATTCCATGACCAAACGAATATTCCCCGACAACAATGAATATTTTATAACCACTTGCTTATTTTGTAAAATTTGCACATTTCACCCATAACCAAAGCATTATATCAAATTAACACCTTATTATTCAAAATAATAATTAGAGAAAATTCGATTTTATTTATGAATAAGTTGGGGTCTGACACCATTATACATAGCAGTGATGTCTTCAGGGTATGTTGTCAGAGGTGTGTTAATAAATGGAGGATTTTCCTTAAACATCTTCCCCTATGCCACGTTGGAGAGAATGAAGATCAATCCCAACAGGATCCGAAGTAGCCACATAGTTATCAGAGCTTTTAATGGGTCTCGACGGAATGTTGTAGGAGATATTAAACTGCCGGTGGAGATCGGTCCACATACCCTTAACATATCCTTTCAAGTGCTCAACATCACCACATGATATAATTTATTGTTGGGAATGCCATGGATCCATATGGCAGGAGCAGTTCCTTCTACTCTTCATCAACAGGTCAAATACATCATCAATGGTAATTTGGTCACTGTCTATGCTGAACCAGAATATCCTATCCATGTCTAATGTGATACGCCTCTAATCAGTCTCAATTAAAGAGTTGAGCCTGCTAGTTTTGAAGCCCTCGAGGTGAGCAACACTCACTACCAACCTACCGGGACCCCAGCTTTGAAGCCCAGAGTTTGCACCGAAGTAATATCGGCTAGTCAGGAAATGATATCCTTCGATTTCCATCCTAGACAAGGGTTAGGGAAGAATTAGCAAGGAATCAGAAATCCAATTCATATTCCTAGCCAGATAGGGAAGGCTGGATTAGGCTATTCCTCTGGATCAAATCATCAGAACCCAAATAAGCATCCATCGATTCCTTCTTCTATAATTCTGCTACTAAATCTTACAGATGCAGGATCTGTAATGCTTCTGAGGAATTTTTTTTTTCGTGGCGAGTATGCCGATTCCTAGGCCCAAGCTAGCTAGTGGGAAAGAAGTCCTAATTTTAAACCTAGACATCGAGGAAAGGAATCAGAGACTCAAACAAGAAGTGAAAACCCGGTTATCAAAGATGTACTTTCTGGTACATACTGATGGTATGAACAACGATATCCCAGATGATAACTGCCTAGAAGATTAGATCTTGACCCCTCACATCAATAGGGCTAAGGAGAACCAGTCAAAAGAAAAAATTGACCCTGATATGAACTCAGTAATGGTCATCATCAAAGAGGATGAGGATGACAACCACCCCTTTATCACTAGCTATCCACCAGGACTTGTCCCTTAGCGATTGGGGCAGCACTCCTTGCGTTTGCCGAAAAGGTTAAAAAGGGCTGAAAATCACTCTGCCCTGCTATGTAGATATTATTATCTGCTTACTTTTGTTGCACAGTACTAGCAGTTACTTTTGTCATGCTTTTGCTAACACTTTGTATGATCAAACAATCTCATATATTGAGTGAAATCATTTTATTTTCAGGACACCAGAGTTGGGTTTATCTAGCCTTGCTGATGGAATGCCAAATCTCCTCAATGACTATAAATTTGATGTAGAGTTGGACTTCGACTTGATGTGGATTGAGCAAGAGCTAGAGGACTATGAGGTGCCTGAGGAGATCAAAGAATGGGTTAAGGATAAACCCAAACCAAACCTTGATCAAACAACCTTTGTTAATTTCAGATCCTCAGAAAACCCTAAAGAAATCTATATTGACATGGACCTTACCCCAAGCCAAAGGAAAGACTTGGTTACTCTACTAACCAAGTTCCAGGATGTGTTTTCATGGTCACATGAGGACATGATCAGTTTATCTATTGATATTATCATTCATCGCCAGCCCATTAAAGAAGGATTCAAGCCAGTCAAACAGAAGCTCAAGTGATTGAAACCTGAGTGGAGTTTGAAAGTTAAAGAAGAAATTGTTAAACAATTCAAAGCCGGCACCATCGTGGTATCAACCTACCTTAAGTGGCTATCCAACATAGTTCATGTGCCTAAGCCTAGAGGGAAGGTACGAGTATACGTGGATTACTAGGATTCGAACAAAGCTTGTCTCAAAGATAATTTTCCAGTACCTTTTATCCACATACTAATAGACAACACGGCTCAGTATGGCATGCATTCTTTTGTTGACAGCTTTGCTGGGTACCACCAGATCATGGTTGCTGAAGTGGACCAGGAGAAAATAGCTAGCATCACACCCTTGGGAACCTTTTGTTATAGGCATTTATCATTCATCCTTATCAATGCCAGTGCCACCTAGCAGCGAGCCATGATGGCTTTTATTCATAATTTAATGCACAAAGAAATAGAGGTCTATGTGGATGACATCAACGTCAAATCCCGGTGGGAAGAGGACCATATAGACCACCTTAAAAAACTTTTCAACCGATTACGCAAATATAACTTGAAGCTGAATCTAGCCAAGTGTGCTTTTAGTGTCAAGTAAGGTAACTTGCTGGGATTTCTAGTAAGCCACAAAGGCATTGAACTGGATCCCACCAAAATTAAAGCCATCACTGAGATGCCCATGCCTCGAACAGAGATGGAAAAATGGGGATTTTTGGGGAGAATCAATTTCATCAGCAGATTCATCTCCCAACTCAAAGCAACGTGTGAGCTCATCTTCAAGCTATTAAGGAAAAACTCCTCCAGGAAGTGGAATGATGAGTGTCAAAAAGCCTTCCTTTCCATCAAAAAGCAATTGGTCAAAGCTCCCATCTTGGTCCCTCCAAGGGACAACATTCCCATATTTATATACCTGTCAGTTAATGACAATGCTATGGGCTGCATGCTGGGATAAAAAGATGATAGAGGCAAGGAAAGAGTTATCTATTACCTTAGCAAAAGATTCAGCAACGGCGAGCAGAAGTACACTTTGATTGAAAAGACTTGTTGTGCATTAGCATGGACCACCATGAGATTACAACATTATCTCTATGGTCACACAACCTATTGCATATCTCGCATGGATCCTCTAAAGTACATATTCAACAAACCTATGTTAAATTTCTGAATGTCCAAATGGCAATTGATCCTCCAATAATTCAACATCATCTTCATGACTCAAAAGTATATCAAAGGTCAAAGAATTGCAGATCAATTGGCCGCAGCACCATCAGGGAATTTCGAACCCTTAAAAATATATTTCCCATATGATGGAGTAATGACAATTCAACAAAGCCATCGGGAGAATACAGTCCGATCGTAGAAATTATATTTTGATGGAGCTATAAACATGGAAGGTGTCGGAGCATGGGTAGTTATGATATCAATTTTGGGAGAACAGTATCTCGTTGCTATCAAATTGCTATTTGTCAACATCAACAACACAGTTGAGTACGAAGGATATATAATGGGGTTGAAACTTGACCAATCCATAGGTGTCAAATAGTTAACTGTCTTTGGGGATTTCGAGTTGGTCATCAAACAAACCACTGGGGAATATCACACCAAAGAATTGCATTTGTTGCCTTACCATCGGCAAGTTATCAAGATAGCTACGAAGTTTGAAGAAATATCCTTCATCCATATTCCTCAGAACAGAAATGATTTCACGGATGCACTAGCAACCATGGCCTCCTTGATCAATATATCTGAAAGGGGAGGTTCCTAAATATCAAATTTATAAGCCAGAAGGCACCAGCCTATGAAAATTACATTGGAGAATTCTCAGATGAACTGCCTCCCATCTAACACCCTTGGTATCATTCTATCAAAGAGTATCTGTGAGATGGATCTACGCCCACTAGGGCAAGTTAAGCTTAAAGAAAGCAAATCCATAAAATGGCCATAATAAAATTTTATCTAAGCGGAGACGCATTCTACAAAAGGGATGTGGGAATAGGCCTTCTAAGATGCCTAGACAAAGACCAAGCCCAAAGACTCATGGATGAAATCCATGGTGGAGTATGTAGTCCACACACGAGCGGTCCTTTACTTGCGAAGAGGATATTACGAACATGGCATTATTCGATCTCTCTCAAAGCTAACTGTGATGATCACGTCAAGAGATGCTACCAATGCCAAAATTCATGGAAATGCCATCCACGCTCCTCCAAATGAACTCCACAATATGAGTTTAATATGGATCTTTTTAATGTGGTGAATAGACGTTATTGGGCCAGTCGAGCCCAAAGCCAGTAATGGTCATTGGTTTATCTTCACCATGATCGTCTACTTCACCAAGTGGGTAAAAGAAGCCTCTTTTTCCAAAGTTACCAAAGAGGTAATCTTTATTTTCATCAAAAAAAATGTCATCTATCAATATGGACAACCGGAGGTGATCGTATAAGACAATGCCAAAAATCTAAACAAGCAGATAATGGAGGAATTATGCAGCAAATTCCACATCAAACATCTTAACTCCATCATTTATCTTCAAAAGATGAATGGTGTTGTTGAAGCAACCAATAAGAACATCAAAAAGATCATGCAAAAGATGTCCGCCAATCACAAAGTATGACCTGACTTATTACCTCTGACTCTGCTAGCCTATAGAACGTTAATGTGCACTTCTACTAGGGCTACCCCCTACTCATTGGTCTATGGCATAGAGGCAATGCTCCCCATAGAGGTAGAAATGGATTCATTAAGAGTATTGATAGATGCTTAAATAGAGGAAGACCAATGGTTGAAAGATCGGTACCACCAATTATCTCTGATAGATGAAAGGAGGGCCACAACCATCTTTCATAGTCAATTATATTAATAGAGGATTGCTCGGTCCTACAACAAGAAAGTCCGGCTACGACAATTCAAAGACAATGATTTGGTACTAAAGAAAGTCTTTGCTAGTCAAGATCAATCTAAAGGAAAATTCGCCCTGAACTAGGAAGGCACGTTCATTGTCAAGGAAATGTTCATAGGAGGAGCCCTCAGGTTGTAAGAAATGGATGGAAAAGAATTCCCCCAGCTTATCAATTCAGAAACATTGAAAAGGTATTATGTCTGGAATCACCTGCAAACTAACATCCTGGTTCTGAAAAAATCAATCAATCAATCAAGTCAATTCAGGTTTTCAAGCCGCACCGGAACTAAGTAGACCTGATCTCCCATCATCAATGGGAGTACGTAGGCAGCCAACTATGGTGTGGTCTAACCCATTTAAAAAAAATCACAAAACCTCTTCAGCACACCTTCCAGCTCAAACCTAAACAAACAACTCATCCAGCTCAAATCATCTATGAACTATGAAAGACCTGATCTCCCCTCATCAATGGGAGTACGTACGCAGCCAACTATGGTGCGGTCTAATCCCTACAAATATCCAAAAACCCCTTCAAACCAAATTAACCCCCGCAAAACCCCACAAAACCCTTTTCAATGGATCTGTGATCACCAGATACAACTTTTCAAACCTTTCAAGCCAAACCACAAGGAAAGAACTACCTGGTTTCCCCTCATCAATGGGAGTACATAGCAGGTTATCTATGGTGTGGTCAACCACAAAATCTCAGCGAATTAAACCACAGAGCAGGAACTACCTGGTCTCCCCTAATCAATGGGAGTACATAGGCAGCCATCTATGGTGCGGTCAACCAAACAAAATCTCAATGACTTAAACCATAGAGCAAGAACTATCTGATCTCCCCTCATCAATGGGAGTACATAGGCATCCATCTATAGTGCGGTCGAACCCTCAAAAAGGAAAGACAAACCATAGAGCAGGAACTACCTGGTCTCCCCTAATCAACAGAAATACGTAGGCAGCCATCTATGGTGTGGTCAAACCATCAAAGAAGAAAGCCAAAACCTTTGTTTAAATCTCAACCACGTCAAAAACCAGTCCCAAGACACCAAAAAATTTGAAACCTAAAGATTAATGACTTATTCTGAAAGATCCTGGGACATTCCAATGTCCATCCATCAAGGAGAAGTTAGGGATACATCAAGATAGCAAGTCATAAAGAAAATGGCAACTATCAAGCAAGTAACAAGGCATATCTAAAGGGTAAGTAAATCAAAATATATTTCCTTGCCATATAATACTGTTTGATATATACAATGTGTCTTGTGCGTGACAAAAAATGGCTAACCTAGTCTGTGCAGGGAAATAAAAGCTAATCTACAAACCCGTAGATACACGGGCCAGTAAGTCCAATATGACATCCCTCTCAAAAGATAGAGGTGAATCTATAAGCTCCTACCCCAAGGTATCCATGCGTGCCAGAAGATCTACGACTATCTGAATAGTGCTACCATGCTCATATATAAATGCACTCATATATGCAATGATGCTAGCTGTGTGAGATCTAAGTGCAGTACTATCTACAGTGGCAGCATCTTGGGTAGCTCGAGCCTCATCTCTCTCAACAAAAGTAGCATCCTGAGTCTCTCGAGCCTCATCCCACTATTGAAAAGTGGTAAACCTATTAGCTTGGGCATCATCCCTCTCAATAAAAGTAGTATCTCGACTAGAAAAAGTTGTTAACATTAGATCCCTAGCATGATCCCTCTCAAATGTCATCAGATGCTACCTCTACTCTAAATACTCTACAAAAGGTGGAGCCATAGGAGTGGGAATGATGGGAGAAGCAACTAGAGCTGCTGTCAAACTAGCAAATAGCTCACCTCGATAAGAGAATCAAGGTCCTCTATAGGCTCCTCATCATTAGACTCAATACTCGGCTCTAAGTGAACATTTGTAGCCAATGCAATATCTGCCTCCAGCCATGCAGAAGACTCTGAAGAGCCACCTATATGACTAGTTGAAAAGTTAGCCCTCTCTCGACGAGTCCAATAATCATAAATCCTGGTCAAGTCATATGCTGACAAAAGCCGAGATTACAGTCGCTGATATGTGGTCACCCCTCTCAAACCAGCCAAGGTAAATAGTCTATGCCAACCGCATGAGTGTTAAAGTTATAGGGAGAGCTGAGCCCTGAACAAGGAAAAATAGCAAATGGATCCTCAATCCTTGTCAAAAAAGCCAACCAGGATGTTGTGTCTGTACACTCAGCCAACTAAAAGGAATAAGACATGGCTATATCATGAGTGGGTATGGCGTCTAGATGTGCCAATTTGTCTCAAGTGCGTCATAAACCACACATATAATAAGACGACACTGCCTCTGAAAAACCCCACAAAATGGGTATGGCAAAATGTGGCAGACCTAAGGTCCCTGCCAATATCATCCACAAGATGGTGTAACCCTCCCTGAGATCACGGACTACTGTAATCAGGCCAATATCCAGATGGTCCATGTTCAACGGCATATACAAATATGCCATAATGCACATTAAGAAAATATATGTGCGGGCAACATGCCACTCACCCTCAGTAATGGTGAAATCCTCAAAATATTATAGATAGTTGTCTAATGACCCAAAACGGTCAATCAAGAAATCCATGGACACCACATGCCCCGAGGTAATCTTGTCTAGGGCAACTTTGTGTCGTAAGCTTGTCAAGGTCATAAACTACCGACTCATATCACCGACAGCTATCCTAACGCAAGGTCGATCTAAATGAAAATTTGTGAGATGCTCATGCTTTTCTAATGTAGTAGTCAGCTCATGGATATCAAATCTAAACACATGTCTCATAGGTATCTAACGAGATATCATGCCCTCTACAAAGCCTAACGGTACCTAGAATGTCAAGAGGGTTATAGAGTAACTCAATAACTAATCAACTGTCACCCGATCTGGGGAAGACAAACTACCATACCAGGATATCAAAGAAAAGGCCACCAATATGGGTGGGATATGCTCAATCCGGCTAACAGTGGATGAAGACATTGTAGAGCCATATCATAAGACCATCCAAGGGTCAACACTAAACTCACCTCTGGGAATGCATATCCATGACATAATGCATGCATCATGATAAATAACAATGATAAAATGACAATATGATGTAGAGAATAGAAAGCATTATACATACAGTCCTAAATACATTATCATCTAATACATCATCTCTACACACAACTGAAAATAAAAAGTATAGAGAAATGGGGCACAGTCACCCAATATCTAACAGAGACCTATCAACAAATATAATAAGAAAGGGGGAAAAGCTGCCCGATATCTAACAGAGGCCTATTAAAAGAAATAGCCATAAATATCCCAGAAGAAATCAACGATGTCCATGTCATCACATCTATCCATCTGAAATAACTGATAAGTAGGTTTTATACCTACTTATTGGCTATCAACTTGCTTGAATTATGATTAAACTTAAGTATTTTTAGTATTGTTTGATTGCTTTTTATGCTTGCTTTGTAGGTTGCATCAAGGAAACTAATAAGGCATGGCAATGGCATGCATGTGGCAAAGCATGGTGAGCTTGTGCTAGAATGAGGAATAAAGCTGAGCAAGTGCATGTGAGGAGGGCATCTAGAAGTGAAGTGATGAATGAAGAAGCAAGTGCAGGCAGAAGAAGAAGAAGAAAGCAGTAATGTAGCAGCAGAACACCAACAGAAGTAACGCAGAAGACTGCCCAGGGTATAGTGCAATATCAGTGCGCCCGCGCCAGGAACAGTCTAGAAGTCCAACATTGTGCGTCCGCGCCCAAATTGCTATACGGGGTCGCGCGGCCACGCCAGTCAAGACTGATTAAAAATTTGACTTTTCATTTTAAGTATGTTATAGCGTGATACTTAAAAATGGTGTATTTCCTAGTTACGAGACATTATTATCAGCAATTATATTTTCTATTTTAGGGTTTCATAGAGCTAGAGAGATTTCATAGCTTACTACTACTATTTTTGCTTCTCTCTTTAGATATAGTAGCTTTTGATTATTAGAATTTTACTTTGGATCAATTATGGTTATGAACTAAGTTTGAAAGCTCGCTTTGAGAAGGGATTAATCAGATTTGCATTCTCTACTCTCTTTAATCTATTTGTTTTCATTGTGATTTCTCATGCTTGGTTTATATCCCATAATGGTTGTTGATTCAGAGATGAACTAACCACCATTATGGGATTCTAATGAAGATTATTGTGTAGTTCAGATTTGTATGCCTTGTTGTGATGTTTGAATGATTATAGTTGGATTGCTTAACTTGGTTGTGCTTATTGCTTAGATGCTTGATCATCATCTTCCCTAATAACTTGTATGGAATTGAAAGAGGAAATATAAGTTTAGATCAGACCTTGTTGGCATATGTTCATGAAATTTACATGTGATAGATTTTTTCATTCGTAATCCGGATAGACATATACTGGCTTACCATGTGTAGTCGCTGAGAGAGCTTGCACTTAAATTGATATTACTTGTAATTCACATAGACATATAGTGGGCTAGGTAATATTGATGTTCATATGAATTCTATCTATTTATGGATTTTATGTTATATAGACATGGTGTATTGAAAATTAATCATGTTTCACTTTCGTCCTCTCGACTAGCAATCCATAGTAATTAATCAAGTTTAACAAGAGGTGTATAATCTAGGTAATAGTAAGTGACATTAGGATCCCATATCTTTCCAATTGAATCTCTTTGCTTGTTAATTAGTTAATTTTAGCTGATAATCATTTTAGTTTTTAATTTACCTTTTATTCGATCGTTTAAGCAGCCGGAAATAGCTAAAAAGTGGTTGCATGATAGATTAGGGATAATTACCTTTCTCCATGAGAACGATACTTAACTTACTCTATATTACTTATTGACCGTATATACTTGCACGAGTGTGTCTGTTTTGTTAAATCAGAAATAAGCCAACATGTTTTTGGTGCTGTTCCCGAGGATAGGTTTTTATTTTTATTACAGTCATCATCAACTTAAGTTAAATTTGTCTGACTTGAACAATTCTCACCTTGTCTCATTTCTATTTTACTTTTATTGGCGTTTCATGTACTTGTGGATAGTATATGCACACTCGATTCTCAAATTCTGAGTTGGTACCTAGGCAAGATAATATCAACGAGAAAGGTTGGAGAGTGAGTGCACATAATTCTAATAAACAAGAGAACACTAAAACATCAACAAATATGGCAGAAGAACACAGGGAAGAACACAGAGCTTTAAGAGACTATTATATGCCAAAAATAAATGAGTTACAGTCTAGCATAGTCAGGCCAGCAATAGCAGCTAACACCTTCGAGATTAAGTTGGGAACAATACAGATGGTACAAAATTCGGTTCAGTTTGGGGGTGCTGCTACTGATGATCCTAATGAGCACCTGTTGAGTTTTATTGAGATATGTGACACATTCAAGTATAATGGTGTGTCGGACAATACGATGTGGCTCAGACTATTTCCTTTCACCTTGAGAGACAAGGCAAGGAGTTGGCTCCATTCATTGCCATCGGGGTCAATAACCACATGGGAGGACTTAGCATAAAAGTTTTTAGCCAAATTCTTTCCTATAGCTGAGATAGAAAAAATGAGGACTGCTATATCTCAGTTTGAGCAACAATAGGGAGAGTCGTTGTATGAGGTTTGGGAGAGATACAAGGAGATGTTAAGGAAATGTCCTCACCACGGGATACCAGACTGGATGGTGATTAATACTTTCTATAATGGGTTGGGTTGGCAATCTAGGCCAATCATTGATACCTCTGCAGGAGGAGCTTTGTGGGCAAAGAGCTATGAAGAAGCCTATGAACTTATTGAGACCATGGTGGCAAATGATTTTCAGAATTTGACAGCCACAATACCTCAACCAAAAGTTGTTGGGTTATTAGAGGTGGATGCCATCACAGCATTATTAGCCCAAATGGCAGCAATGGCAAAGAAAATTGACTCTTTGGCTGAAAACAAAGTTAAGCAAGTTGCATATATCTGTGAGATATGTGCAGGGTCACACCAAACAGAACAATGTATTATCGCTGCAGAGTCGGTACAATTCGTCAGCAACTATCAAAAGCCATAAAATTAGTTTTAGAACTCCTACCATCCCAACAACAGAAACCATACAAATTTTAGTTGGAGTAATAATCAAAATGTTCAACAACACCAACCACAACAAAAATACCAACCTCAACAATAACAGTATAACCCACAATAATCTCATCAGCAGTATGCACCTAAACCTCCTTACCCTCCTGGATTTTAGCAACAGCAACACCACTATCAACCACCTCCTGCTCCTTAACTAGAAAAGAATTCTAAGATGGAAGAAATGATGTTGAAATACATGGCAAACACTGAAGTGATAACAAAGAGCCAAGCGTTGGCTATTAAGAATTTGGAGACTCAAATGTGCTAGATGGCTAGCTTGTTGAATAACAGATCACAAGGAGCTCTGCCAAGTAATATTGAAGCAAATCCAAGAAGGGAAGGGAAGGAGCAATATCAGTCCATTACATTGAGATCAGGGAAATAGACTGTAGAGTTTGACCCTGGCGGGCTCGCGCCCAATAGTGAAGAGACTCTGGTGTGCCCGCGCTAAGGTTCAGTGGTTTCTGAGCAAGGCTTATCTGATGGAGGTGTTGAGCAGTGGGTAGTTGAGATAAAACATAAGGAGTTGGCTGAGAAAGCCACAGCCACACAACCAGTTGTATACCCTCATGTTCCTTACCCACAGAGACTTCAAAAGCAAAGAAAAGACAAATAATTTGCTAAGTTCTTGGAGGTCTTTAAGAAACTACAAATTAACATACCATTCACTGAAGCTTTAGAACAAATGCCAAGCTATGCGAAGTTTATGAAAGGCATTCTATCAAGGAAAAAGAGACTAGTGGATTATGAAATAGTTGCCTTGACAAAAGAATGCAATACAGTGTTGCAGCAAGAGCTTCCTCCGAAGCATAAGGATCCAGACAGTTTTATAATACCATGCTCCAAAACTCTCTTTCAACAAATGCTTATGTGACTTGGGGACAAGTATAAACTTGATGCCTCTATCGGAATTCACATAGTTGGGATTGCCGGCTCCAAAGCCGATAAATATATCATTGTAGCTTGCCGATAGATCCATCACGTACCCGAGAGGTGTTGTAGAAGATGTCGTGGTGAATGTAGACAAGTTTATCTTCCCAGCCGACTTCATCATTTTGAACTATGAAGAGGACAGAGACATACCGATCATCCTTGGGAGACCTTTTCTAGCTACTGGGCTACACTCATAGCTGACCATGAGAGTCCAAGACCAAGAGGTCACATTTAATGTCTTTAAAGCTATGAAGTTCCCCACTGACGAAGAAGAGTGCTTCCAGGTTGATGTAGTCGATAGAGTATTAAATGAGGAGGCTAGAAATTCGATTGACATTGAGCCATTGGAGAGTGCTATACTGGGAGAATCTTATATGGAGGATACTGAGGTTGTATAGTATGTAAAAATTCTGGACACAGCACCACATATGCAAAAATCAAGATTCCCACTGAACCACTCAGACTTATTGGGGAGACATCAGAATGACTCAAGCCTTCTCTTGAGATGCCTCCTGACCTTGACCTTAAACCTCTTCCAAATCATTTAAGGTACACATTTTTAAGTGAATCTTCAAAGTTGCCTATTATAATTGCTGATGCACTAACGTCTTGTCAGGAGGATAAATTGCAGAGAGTGCTGCGAGAGTTTAAATCAGCTATTGGATGGACTATAACAGATATTAAGGGGATCAGCCCCTCATTTTGCATGCACAAAATCCTTCTAGAAGATGATTGTAAGCCATCAGTAGAGCAGCAAAGGAGATTGAACGCTATCATGAAGGAAGTGGTTAAGAAAGAGATCTTGAAGTGGTTAGATGTCGGGATCATTTATCCTATTTCAGACAGCTCTTGGGTGAGCCCGGTGCAATGCGTTCCAAAGAAACAGGGTATTACAGTGGTATCTAATGAAAACAATGAACTATTACCTACCAAAATAGTTACGGGTTGGAGGATCTGCATGGATTACCGTAGACTGAACAAAGCTACGAGGAAAGATCATTTCCCTCTCCTGTTTATTGATCAAATATTGGATAGGTTAGCAGGTCATGATTACTACTGTCTCATGGACGGTTATTCGGGGTACAACCAAATAGTGATAGTGTAACGCCCGAGAAAAAATAGATTTTAAGTGATTTAAATTTCTATTTGATTATTTGAATTAAATGGATTTAATTGTTTATTTACTTGAGTAAGTTGTTTAAAGGTCGTTCTATGACCTATAATGTGCGGATGTGGCTAGGATTCTGGCTATGTGCTAGGATTAATTGTTTTGAATTTCCTAGACAAAAATAAAAGTTTTCAGAGAAATTTTTGTAAAAACACTATTCATCCATTTCTGCTCGGGGATTAATAATGAATTTTTGAGAAACGCCTAATGATAAGATTCTTAGATGAGATGAAATATTCAATAATATTTCAGTTATGGCAAATGAAGTTTTTGCCTGCGGACTTAAAACCTAAGGGTTAGGAAAAATGAGTTCCGAGAATTAAGTCGCTATGTATAATGATTATGATTATTATGCGTGAGAAATACGAGTATGATACTAGTTATTGTACGAGTAAAGTAGGAAGATTATTACGGCGTATAATATGAATATCGTACGAATAGTATACGAAGAGAATACGGGAGTTATACGAGTAGAATACGATTAATTCTTAATGTACTCTTAGTAATTAGACTTTTTCAATTCCAATTGGACTTGGATTATGTCAAGCCCAAAGTGAGGTTAAATCTAGCCCAAGATAGGCCCAATACGAATTAGTTCTAAGCCCAAACCAAGAAACCAAACCATGGGTCGAACTGATGGATCACCGAATGGGTAAAACCCATGGGACAACCCATAAGGCGACCTAAATGGGCATGTGGGCCGGCCACTTGGTTGCCAAGTAAAGTAGTTTTACTTGGTGGCTAAGCAATGAATAGTAAGGAGGTGGGTAACTTGACCATTTTGCTCTCCACTTGATTTTTCTATAAAAGGAAGCTTATGTTAGTCATTTCTTTATTTCACAAACTTGAACAAATATGTTGAGAGAGAGAAAAGAGTATTAACAAGTAATCAAGAGGAATCAAAAGCAAAGTATTCAAGCTTTAGTTAAGAATGCGAAGAACGTTAAGGTAATAATATGTAAACTCTTGTCTTCGATCCTTTTCTATTTTCTTTTCATAGAGAAGTATGAATTGGTGGAGCATGTCTCTTTCGGAGTAATAAGGATGGCTATTAGTGGATTAAAACATTAATAAGCCTTGTATAAGTAAGAATCATAAGCGTTTAAGTAAGTTTAATCGAAGAATACCATTAAGCTTTGATTTGGTTGTTGATGGAGAAATTGAAAACCATCAAGTATTGGTTATGTGCATATTGCTTGGTTAGATTATAGATAACGAATCAATGGATTGGTTTCATTTGATTTGGTGTGTAAATCTCGAGTAGCGAAGTTATGGAAAAATTTACGAAATGGGGCAATGAACGTTGAAATTGTAGAATTCCCGAATTAGTAGTCAAAAGTCGTCGTTTAACTCAAAAACCTTGGTTTTTGATAGCATATCGTAGAACAATGTATTTAAGATTCATGGACTCAAGAATGGTCGAATTTCGACTTAAAATGAAGAAACGAGTTATGAACATTCACGAATGTTAAACGAACGCGTAATAGAAAATTAAATAGTGAATTCATTGTTAACGGATTTAAAAACTACTGTTGTTTGAATGAAATCGAAGTATATAAGATAGGTAAGATAACGGCTTTTGAACGAGCCAATTCTGACTTTTAACGGTCAAGTAACGAGTCCGGAAATAATTGAACTGAAAAACTTAGGAATTTTTCAAGGGCTCAGGGTCCGTGCCCCAAGCCAATGAACCTCGCGCCGCAGCGCCGGGATGGGAGAGTAGCTACTGCTAAGTCATGCCTCAGCGCCACTTGTATGTAGGAGTGTCACACCGCAACGCCAGGACGAGGGTTTAGGTACTGTTAGTTAGCACCGCAACGCCAATGTTACACCTGAGGATGGCGCCGCAGCGCCGGTAAGGAAGAAAAGTTAACCAAGTTAATTTTGAACCCAATTATTTGCAAAATAATTATGGGACATGTATATACTTAATATAAATGGTACAACCATTCCTATATCACATATATAGTGATGACTTTAGGAATTTAACGTTGTTTAATTGGTAATTAAACAAAGATCGAAAATGATAAAAAGTGAAGACAAAACCTATATACGTACTATATAGAGTCTGATGTCGGTAATCCAAGAGGAATTAATTTGAGTTAATGTATCAATTAGGGTTTCAACTACTATGGTACTTAACCAATAGTTTTTGAGTATTGGTTTAGTGACGTAAGAACGTTAATAAACCATATGGAAGGATAAGTAACTGGAAACAAATATTATTAATGAAATAATTTCGGTTAAGTTATAGAAGAGAAAGAAGTTGGTAAAAACAATGTGGCTAGATTGTTTGGTAGCTAATTTTAGTGTGCTATATGAATATATCATGTAGAAACTATAAAGACCAAGAACTGTTGAATATTTAATTGAAGATGCTTGAAGGCAAGTTTTCTTAACGCTTGTCTAACCTTCGTGTTATCCAAGTTTCTGTGATTCATGTTATAAGATGCATGAATTATTTTATGAAAGAGTCGATGCCAGTTTTAAATCAGCTAGACTAATCTTAAGAGTTTGATTGATTTATTTACAAATCTTTCGATATAGAATTGATAACGCTGTCCTATGCCAATTGTTTGGTACAGATTCAAAGGTAAGTCTGAGTATGAATAAACAAAAGTATTTTTACATCGGTTATTTGATGGGCACGTGAGGTTGCCAAAACTTAATGTAGATACGTATAATGGATGAGTGTTTATCAACATAGAGTACTATAGGCCGATCACCTAGAAGTGCTCGTAAGATATATCGGACTTACAGACTTAGTGTTGGGTTATCCTTTTTCATGAATGAAAAACAAAAGAGAATGTTCATGTTCTTTTGACCTACTAAGAATTCCTAAGTTACTGTATGTGCTTTGGAATGGTTGTATAAGAATGAAAAGTGTTATTCAATGTTTAATAGTACTTCATAGCTATTTGTTCAGTTAATGAAGAATAATCATATAATTCTTGACGTGGAACTTGTATTATATATTGCTAGACTTGATGAGCTAGTTATGCTCAATTCTTTCTTGAATTATATGATTGTAGCAAAGGTCGAGCGAACCGAGGGTTCTAGTAAAGATAAAGACAAGGCTAAGATGGATAATTAGTTTATCCTATATTAGACTAGTATTTTATATGAATTATATGAAAGTAATATGCACACAAGCCAATCATATATGATGATAAAGCATATACTTTGTAACAATCTTATTCATTTATTAATAAAAAGTATTTATTTATTAAAGGCTTTTAATTATCTACATGATGCTGTTTTATAATATGTGATAAACCCATAGTTTTAAGCAATGATTTTAGAATAATGATGATGATCATTCTAATGAGATCTAAATTCTTAGAAAGCTTAAAACTAAATAGTTCCCAATCGTTGGATTACTAAATTGGGGATTAGTGAATCCAGATAGATTGGTACATACGTTGCTTGCTCATTGGATGAGGATGATTGATCTCATGATCATTTGTGTGGAGACACTAAAACAAGTATGTAGGTGCTTATTAGAGAATAAGTTCACTGAACGTGGCTCGCTAAAGGAATACCTAATGGAGTTTTACTTGCTTGTCAATAGGAATTCCTGTAGTGATAGTAGTACAAGTGATCCTTGGACTTGAGATCATCATAGTATCTTGTGTATGATTAGTTATACTTTGACTTATTCCTTAAGACCCTTAGGGTATATCAAAGGGTATGCTTGGGTATAATAAGTTGTACATGGAGATAATGTATGATCAATAAAGAATCTACCACTTCTAGTAAAAGAAGAGAAATATCCTATATGATTCGATAAATGACAACCCAGTAGTCCTTGGCCAAGGCAGAATGAAATTAGAAATGAGTTTCTAATTTGTATTATTTGGAGTTGTGCATTTAAGAGTCGAAATACATATAATTAAATAAAATAAGACTTGACAGTAATTCCATGTCTTATATTTAATTGGGACATTGAATGGTGGAAGGATTGAATTATACGGTAACTATTTACTCAAAGGTTCTTTTATGATTAATGTTGAAATCTATATTATCTGGAAAGTCGTTGATCGCTAGGGAGGCTTATCCCTATTGTAGAATAAATATTATTTATTTAAATAAATTAATTGTTTAATTTATTTATTTAAATAAGATTAGAATTGTTCTAATTGATTTATTCACAACCGGTTTAATATGGAGAACCTAAAGGGTCACACCATAAAAGGAAGAATAATTATTTAAGAAGTTAATGGCATAATCGTAATAATATGTTAAGTATATTTAATTTAATCTATGGTGATAGAATAAATTAAATAGCTTAATATTTATTATTTAATATTTTAGAAATATTAAATATAAATTAATAAGAGGAGTCTTATTAATATTATTATAATTATTATTATTTTAATTTCTAAAAGAGTTTAGGAATTAATTTAATATAAGTACTCTCATTTATTCCTAATAGGATTAGGAGGAAAAATTAGTTAAAGGAGTTTAATTAATTATCCCTAATAAGATTAGGGAGCTCATTTAATTAAAAAAGTTTAATTAAATAATACCTTATTTTAATAGGGTTACTTGATATCTTTATAAGAGGAGTCTTATATCAGATATCATACATACGTTATTCCAATGGTTGGAGAGTACGCTCCTTTTCTATAGAGATAGAAAAAAAAACTAGGGTTTTGCCAAACACCCATCTTCTTGGATCTTTCTTCTTCCTTGGCGGATCACCTCTAGAGGCCAAACACTTGGGTGGCTAACGTTGATTAAAGGAAGGAACCAAACCCGGTGGATTCAAGTTGGACGCGAAAAGGATTGGAGGCGAACTTGTACCTGAGGAAGCTCGGATCTTTAAGGGTATGATTCTTGTTCTTTCTTTTTCGTTTAATTAATAATTGGACATAAAGGGTGATCCAGGTATATGGTTTGTAAAATTTTAAACTCTGATTTTTTACACGTTTCCGCTATTTTTTTTGCAATTTGATTGCGTTCATGAATATTACAAACCTAACATTATATTATGATAAGCAAAGAATGTCTTTGGTTAACAAAACTTGGGAAAGGATTCATTACTATTTGTAATAAGAATGTATTAAATACAATCATTTTGATGTTGTTTCAATGGAATGAATGTATAGTTATAAGTATCGTGTAGCACCATATCTGTGGGTTGAAAGTACCCGGAAGACCAAGAGAAAACTATCTTCACTTGTTTGTATGGTACATTTGCTTTTAGAAGGACGTCTTTCAGATTATGCAATGTCCCAGCTACATTCCAGAGGTGCATGATGGCCATTTTCTCTGATATGGTTGAGTAAAATGTTGAAGTCTTCATGGATGATTTCTCAGTCTTTGGAGACTCTTTTGACTTGTGTTTGGAGAATCTGGTGATGGTACTGAAGAGGTGTGTTTAGACTAATCTAGTACTGAACTGGGAAACATGCCATTTAATGGTACAAGAAGGTATTATTTTAGGGCATAAAGTTTCAAGGAAAGGGTTAGAGGTGGATAAAACAAAACTGGAAACTATCGAGAATTTACCTCCACCTACTTCTGTGAATGGGGTCCATAGCGTCATGGGGCATGCAGGCTTTTATCGTCGTTTTATAAAGGACTTCTCAAAAGTCACTAAGCCGCTGTGTAGTTTGTTAGAGAAAGATGTCTAGTTTAATTTCGTTGAGGAATCTCTGGCTGCTTTTGAGCATTTCAAAAAGAAGTTAACTATGGCACCCATTATTACAGCTCCGGATTTGTCCCTTCCATTCGAATTGATGTGTGATGCAAGCGATTTTGATGTGGGAGCTATCTTGGGCCAGTGTAGGGACAAGGTGTTTTATGTCATTTATTATGCTAACAAGACCCTGACTAATGCCCAATTAAATTATACTACCACAGAAAAAGAGCTTCTAGCGGTGGTGTACGCATTCGACAAATTTCGTTCTTATCTGATTGGGACATGAGTTGTTGTATTCACTGATCATGTGGCAATCTGATACTTGATATCCAAGAAAGATACAAAACAACGTCTTATCAGGTGGATTATTCTTGTACAGGAGTTTGACTTAGAGATCACAGACAGAAAAGGGACCGAGAACCAAGTGGCTGACCACTTATCCTAATTGGAAAATTCGGGATGGAATACTAATGACAAAGTGATGATCAATGAATCCTTCCCAGATGAACAATTTTTTATGGTGAAAGGTGAAGTGCCATGGTTCGCGGTCTACGCAAACTTTCTAGTGAGCAATATTATCCCCTCTAATTTGACTAGATAGCAAAAGAAAAAGTTTTCCACGATATTAAATGGTATATTTGGGATGAGCCTTACTTGTTCAAACAGTGTGCTGATAGAATGATTAGAAGGTACATTCCAGATAGTGAGACGGAGAGTATTCTACAAGATTGCCACTCGTCAGTTTATTGAGGTCACTATGAGGGAGAAATGTAATAACCCGATATTTTCAATATAAAATAAATAAGAAATTTTACATATAAATTTTTTTTTATTTATCTTAATGATGAGAATAAGTGTCAAGTAATGTGCATGTATTTATGTGATAAACAAAATTTATTTATTTCATGAATAATTTCAAATAATTTAATTTTAGAATTATTGATCATTATAAAATATATTCTTATAATAATTAATTTTATAGTAGAAATGTCTTTATTAATTATTTTTCATGAAAATATGATTTTTGTATTATTTAAATAATATATGAAATGATTATTGAAATTATTATAATTATTATTTTATTATATGAATGTGTTCAGAATATTTAAGTTAATTATTTTAGCTTAATTATTGATGTTGTATATGAAGGATAAATCAGATATGGAATCCAAACCCTAAATTTGGGTATTGATCAAGGGATGAGAATAATAATATAATATTAATTATATTTTGATTTTTCAGTACTATAAATATGTACTGTAAATGTGTAGACTGATAATGGTTGGCCAAATATGGTAAATTATGTCATAACTCTCATATCGTGCTATTAAACCCTAATTGTCGAACTCAGTTATGAGTTCGAGAATGTGTAGTAATTGTGTTATATGAATTTTATTGCGTATTATATAATTTCTGTAATTATGAGAAACCCTAACTATTATTTGAAAGCCCTAATTTGCTAAAATTAGAAATCCTGATTATTGTTTTAGTAAATTATAATAATAATTAGGAAAGCCTAATTGTTAATTTGGGAACCCTAATAGTATTAAGGAACCCAAATTTTTTAAAAAAAAATCTAATTTCTATTAAAAACCCTAATTTAATTAGTGTGTTTAAAATTAAAATTTTATTATACTTTAATTTTTAATTGTCCAAACCCTAGTAATTATTTGGGAAACTTTAAGATGTAAAATCTAGTGATTAAACCCTAGATTCAATAACATTGGACAAGAATACCCTTGAAATCAAAAATAATTACCAAAATACCCTTTTGTCCCATTAGTTGAATTATTTCTAGCCAAATCTTGCAAAATCTGGCCAGCCGCCCTATTGTCTAGCTAGGAGCTATAACACTCCAATTTTCAGCCATTGCTAGCAGCCAAAAGCATTGCATATCAATATACATATAGATTCAAGAAAGAGAAAATGTTCATTTTTGGCCTAAATTGTTCACAAATACATAGTCATATTCTCTCAAGACCAATCCTCTGAAATTTCCTTCCTAGATCAGTCCCCAATCAAGCCCCACGAACACCAGCATCAAATCATAAACATAGAAGTCAGAATTTGATCATAAGGAGGTAAAACCTAATTTAGAAATTTAACTTTTGATCTTGTGTCGGATGTTATGATTTATTGTTAAAACATGTTATTTATTGTCCATATAGTTGATCTGGGTTGGTATTTATTAGACCCATAACATCAAAGTGCTCAAAATTAAGTTTTTTAAAAATCTGGAAAAATTGTGTTTTGTGGTCTGACAACGAATGTCAGTGCCTTTAGATTCTTGTCCGATCTTAATTCGTGTTGTTTAAAGCTTTAAATGAGTAGTCTGTTATGTGGTATGTCATCTGGAAGTGAAATAAACAATTATTTAATGTCTAGATTTCATGTTATGGCCGGTCAAAACCCGTTGACCGGGCATGACCGAAGCTTTCTGGGTAACCCAGAAAGTGTAGAATAATGTCTGACAAAATTTTTGAAGCCCGATATCTGTCAGGTTTTATGATGTTTGGTGATTTTGTTTCATCTAGATTCTAGCTTGTTGTATGGACTATATATGTATGCTATTAGAACATTAAAACAGTCAGCCGATCAAGTGTGGAGAGTGGTCAAACTTGACCAGTTGATCATAATGTGCAGTTTCTGGAATTTCCAGGAACTGCTAGAACAAAGCTTCTGACAGCGTTTAACCAAAGAATAAGTTGAGAATCTGTTGTTGTTAGACTTATCTGTTGCTTTAATCATGTACTTTGACACAACTATTATAGCTTTAAACATTGAGATCACTTGAATCAAGACCTGAGCATAGAAAGAATCTAGCCCAAAAATGGACCCTCGAAGCTGCTGGGTTTCTGGGTTACCCAGAAAATCCAGATTTGGTCTGACAGCAAGTTTGAAGATTCATTGCTTGCTTGTATGTTGTAATCTGACCCAGATCTTGCGTGGTATTTGTAGTACTACATTAGTACTACAAGATAAATATCTTACCTTGTCTAAAAATACTATAATCTGACAGATTGGGTTGGTCAAACGAGACACCTTGCTAACTATCTATCAGTGCTCAAGAACACGAAGAACACCTATAGCGATGGTTCTGTCACTATAGGTGGTCTTTAGCGACAAATTATTTATAAAAATTATATTTTTAATAAATAATTATAGAAAATTAGTTTTAAATCATTAAAAATACATAAAAAAATTATTAAAAATTATTTTAAAGTCCGAAAATTAGTTTTTAATTATTTTGAGTATATTTCATAAATATTTAATATTTTTGGAATATAAAGAGTATTTAATTTATTTAAGTATAATATTTAATAAATTATTTAAAAATAATTTTTAATACATGAAAAATCATTTAAAAATATGTTATGATATAAAAAGATATTTAAAGTTATTTTCTATAATTTTTAATATTTTGTGATGATTTTCATTATTAATTAGATATTAATGATGATTAAGTTATTTAATAAAGATATTAAATAAATGGTGGAAAATAGAATTAATGATTTAAAATTTATATAAAAATGATTTAGAGATTATAAAAATATTTTAAGTTATAAAATATAACTTTTGATATTTTGTCATGAAAAATATTAATATTTTAATATTAAGGATATTAGATTTATTTAATAATTATATTAAACAAAGTAATGTAAAAATGATTTTAATATTAGAAAAATTATTTTAAATGAAAATAAAATGTTTAAAGGTATTTTAAGTTATAAAATATAACTTTTAATATTTAAAGGATAATTTCATTAATAATTAAATATTAATGATATTAATTTAACATTAATGGTATTAAATTTATTTAATAATTATATTAAATAAATAGTTTTAAAATGGTTTTAATTATTTAAAAATCATTTAAAAAGGATATAAATGAATTAAAAATATTTTAAGTAATAATTAATGACTTTTAATATTTTGATAAATAGTACATTAATACTTAAATATTAATGGTAATTATTTAATAATGATTTTAAATGCTTTAAAAATCATTTAAGGGTAATATTAATACTTTAAAAATATTTTGAGTTATTATAAATAACTTTAATATTTTGGCAATGGTTTCATTAATAGTTTAATATTAATTAAATATTAATGATAATAGAATTAGTAAATATTTAAATCATTTAATAATGATTCTGATGTTTGAAAATTCATGATAAATTTTAATAAATGTTTAAAAATTATTATAAGTCATTTTAAAAATAATATGATGGATAATTTCAGTTATTGAACTACAGGATAGAGTTTTAGACTCGATAATTACCCGATAAAGCCGTCGGTACACCGAAATGTTTCAGAAATTGATCTGAACTTAGATAATTTGACTTGATAAGTGTTTATTTGTGATTCAATGGTTGTTAAACATAAGTGACAATGTGATTAGATAAGGTGCGGACTGCAATAAGCAGTGCTATGTGTTACGATATATTATTCTAATCAAACGAATGATCTTATTACTGATAGGTCGCTGTATAAAAGATTAATCTAAGTTACGTTATTGTAAGCAGCAGCTCAGGCAAGTATCTGAACAATCCTTTACATTGAGTAAGTATCCTACCTTCATTTCCTTTATGCAATGGGCATGAGTAAGAATGTTTCTAAATTATATTATTATTGTACAGATTATTAACCTTATATTGTATACGCTCATTGCTTATCAACATGTTAGTATATGGTAATTCAGATATATATTCTGTTCGTTAATTTCTATAAATGGTTATACAAGTGTCCCCACTTGGATAATCATTGTATTTAATTACATGTTGATACACCTTTGTCAATTACCCGTATATGTATATATATATATATATATATATATATATATATATATATATATATGTTGAATTATAGATTACTGTTGAACAAGATAAAACTTTTGGTTTGTAACCCGACAAGTATGAACATCCCGTAAACGGGAAAACTTTTTATGCACCCAAGGTGGACAGAGTGAATGATACTATCGTTCTGGCATGTAGTATTGATCAATACAGGGCATAACGGGCAGATCACCCCCCCCCCCCCCCCCCCCCCCGTGCCCGTAAGTTATGACGGTTTGCAGATGAATTTCTACTAAACATATTCGAAAATTGAAAACAATGTTCATAGTACCTAAACCCCAATTATAGTCATTATGTAATTTTAAAAATTTGATAGAGAGTTGTTATGTTATTATTATCGGTTCAGATTACTTTACAACTATTAACTTGTTGTAGAAGAGTAGTACAAAGAAAATATTTAACACTTTCAGCTAATATTTATAATTGTTATTACTTACTGGGCACTCAAATGCTCACTCTTGCTTAAATTAAATGTTTTCAGTTAAGTATGATCAACCAGAAGGCTCAGGCAAGAACAAGGGGAAAGGAAAGATGTTCGAATGAGATTTCTAATATATGGTGTAATAATTATAGTTTATTAAGACAATGTTACTTATTATCTATGATGTAATGAATGTTTATAGGTCTCGTACCTGGGAGTAAACTTTGATGCATGTAAATAAAGTTTGAATTTTATATTATTGTTATTAGTATTAGTATTATTCAGCTTATAGAAATGATATCGTGAAGCACCGAGTTCGGGTTTTAAGTACCCGAATTTGGGGGCGTTACAGGTTGGTATCAAAGCTTTAGGGTTAGAAACCTTAGGTGGGATCGACCTTAGGATATAACCTTAGGACAGAGGGAAACGTTGAAAATACAAATAACTCATATAGAGTTTAAAAAGGAGATGAATTAAATAAATTCATCGTTAGACAAAATAAAAGATAACTCTTATAAAACTATTGTTTGTTATGTGTATATACTATATGCTAATCAGGATAATTTATGTGTGTAGATGTCTGGTGGAAAAGGCTTGTTATATGCTTATAGCATGAAGGAGGATCAAATCCATACACCCGAGCTAATATCGAAGCTAATAGCTGAAATAGAGGCTCACAATGAAACCAACTCGAATGAGGTGGTGGTATTGGAAAACGTAGTACCAGACCCGGAGATGTTGGAGCTGACAGATAGTGTTACAGACACTAAAGTTGAAGCTGATCAAGCATCAACGGAAGTGCAAGATCTGAGGAACAAGGTTTCTTCTCTGAAAAAGTTGTGAGAAATAGAAAAGCTGCTAAATAGTCAATTGCGTCGGACGTTAATATAAACAATAGAAGAACAAGATAAGCTTAAAATCCAAATTGATCAAATGGGAACCACAAGCAACATATCGTGTGCAACTCCAAGCAAGAAGGGGAAAAGAAAGAGAAAAGATCGTGACTTAGAAAATAATTAGGATTAATAGTTGATTATGTATGTTTGATAATGTATATGTGTAATGTAATGTTCCCAACTTTTGTATTAGTCAAGGCTGTAAATCCTAAATTTTGTGGTCACAAAGGGATAGCTGATGTTTAAAGCAGTATGTGCTATGTTATGTAAAATATTTGCTAAATGAATATGAATCTATGTTTGGGTAATGAACTAAGTTTAATATATTAAACTTATGCAATAAGGTTAAGAATGTAAGTTAAATTTATGATTTTATTTAATCAGATAATGCCGCCAAGACGTCGAACTCGAAACCAAAGGGCAAAAGAATCTGTCAATAACGCCGAGGGACAACAGCAAGACCCGATGTAAAACTTTGCGAACATGGTAGCTCAGACTATGCATCAAGGAGTACTAGCCGCAGGAAACCAGCCAGACAATCGCTTGGCAAAATTTAAAGACTTCAAGGCAGTAGGACCACCAGAATTCAGGGGATCAGCTGACCCTATAAAAGTCCAGACATGGATTAACGAGATAGAAAAGGAGTTCGTAATTGCTAGGATAGATGAGGGGCAAAAGACCTCTTTTGCCACTTATATAATGAAGGGGGAGGCTAACTTTTTGTGGGAGGCAAATCAAGCGAGGGCAGGAGAAGGAGTAGTTACTTGGGCTAGGTTTAAGACTTTATTTTTCAAAAACTACCTCTCAGCTAGCATGCAGGCTAGGATGGAGGTAAAATTTCTGGAATTAAAGCAGGATAGCATGAATTTTGCGGAGTATGCCGCAATATTTAATGAGTTGGCTAGGTTCGCTCCGCATCAAGTTGATACGGAGGCTAGGAAGGCAAGAAGGTTTGAGCTGGGCTTAAAACCCTGGCTCTATAATAAGGTGGCATTGTTGCAGATCAATACTTTTGCAGCACTCATGGAAAAGGCTATTATAGCCGAGGAGGGGAGTGAGGCCATGAGCCTCTACAACAAGGAGAAGGGGAACCAAAGCAAGGCTAGAGGAGCTGTGAAGGTGGAATGTAATAGTGGAAATAGGGGTGAGAAAAGAAAGGGAAATTTTTCTGGGAATGTTCAGGTGAAGTAGGAAGGTGTGAATAAACAGACTGTGCAGTGTAAGAATTGAGGAAGAATCACTCTGGTGAGTGTCTGAATGGTAAGTTTGTATGTTACAAGTGCGGGCAGGAGGGCCATATCTCTCCCAACTGCCCCAACCCAAGGATGAACAGTGGGTGTTTTCTATGTGGATCGACTGAACATAAGGTGAAGGATTATCCAAAGAGGAAAATGGAGGCATGGAGTGTAACCACGGGAAAAGGCAGCGGGACTCTGGCAATCACAGGACCGACTTCAACCAACAAACCAACCGCGAGAGTCTTCAACATGACAATTCAAGATACAGTAGTAGCTGGGAATGGAACTCCAGGTATTATTTGAATAACTTTTATTTTCGTATATATATGCTTTTCTTATATATAGCAAATTAAGTTATAAAGAAATTTTGAGGGAGGAATTTGAGTTCTTTTAACAATCAAATTTCCGTTTAATCAGACAGGCAAGCTTTATGTTGAATGGTTAAAAAGATCAGTTCCATCAATTATGATCGAGATCTATTTGCAATGATTGCGTGTGCTATGTACCCTTGTATATATGAGTTTTAAAATGGTGATTCCGGGGACGGAATCCTTATAAGGGAGGGTGAATGTAATAACTCGATATTTTCAATATAAAATAAATAAGAAAATTTGCATATAATTTTTTTTATCTTAATGATGAGAATAAGTGTCAAGTAATGTGCATGTATTTATGTGATAAATAAAATTTATTTATTTCATGAATAATTTAATTTTAGAATTATTGATCATTATAAAATATATTCTTATAATAATTAATTTTATAGTAGAAATGTCTTTATTAATTATACTCCATGAAAATATGATTTTTATATTAATTAAATAATATATGAAATGATTATTGGAATTATTATAATTATTATTTTATTATATGAATGTGTTCAAAATATTTAAGTTAATTATTTTAGCTTAATTATTGATGTTGTATATGAAGGATAAATCAGATATGGAATCCAAACTCTAAACTTGGGTATTGATTAAGGGATGAGAATAATAATATAATATTAATTATATTTTAATTTTTTAGTGCTATAAATATGTACTGTAAATGTGTAGACTAATAATGATTGGCCAAATATGGTAAATTATGTCATAACCCTCATATCGTGTTATTAAACCCTAATTGTCGAACTTAGTTATGAGTTCGAGAATGTGTAGTAATTGTGTTATATGAATTTTATTGCGTATTATATAATTTCTGTAATTAGAAGAAACCCTAACTATTATTTGAAAGCCCTAATTTGTTACAATTAGAAACCCTAATTACTGTTTTAGTAAATTATAATGATAATTAGGAAACCCTAATTGTTAATTTGGGAACCCTAATAGTATTAAGGAACCCTAATTTTAAAAAAAACCTAATTTCTATTAAAAACCCTAATTCAATTAGTGTGTTTAAAATTAAAATTTTATTATACTTTAATTTTTAATTGTCCAAACCCTAGTAATTATTTGAGAAATTTTAAGATGTAAAATCTAGTGATTAAACCCTATATTCAATAACATTGGACAAGAATACCCTTGAAATCAAAAATAATTACCAAAATACCCTTTTGTCCCATTAGTTGAATTATTGCTAGCCAAATCTTGCAAAATCTGGCCAGCCACCCTATTGTCTAGCTAGGAGCTATAACACTCCAATTCCCAGCCATTGCTTGCAGCCAAAAGCATTGCATATCAATATACATATAGATTCAAGAAATAGAAAATGTTCATTTTTTGCCTAAATTGTTCACAAATATATAACCATATTCTCTCAAGACCAAACCTCTGAAATTTCCTTGCTAGATCAGTCCCCAATCAAGCCCCACGAACACCAGCATCAAATCAGAAACATAGAAGTCGAAATTTGATCATAAGGAGGTAAAACCTAATTTAGAAATTTAACTTTTGATCTTGTGTTAGATGTTATGATTTATTGTTAAAACATGTTATTTGTAGTCCATATGGTTGATCTGGGTTGGTATTTGTTAGACCCATTATATCAAAGTGCTCAAAATTAAGTTTTTCAAAAATCTGGAAAAATTGTGTTTTGTGGTCTGACAACGAATGTCACTACCTTTAGATTCTTGTCCGATCTTGATTTGTGTTGTTTAAAGCTTTAAATGAGTAGTCTGTTATGTGGTCTGTCATCTGGAAGTGAAATAACAATTATTTAATGTCTAGATTTCATGTTATGGCTGGTCAAAACCTATTGACCGGGCATGACCGAAGCTTTCTGGGTAACCCAGAAAGTGTAGAATAACGTCTGACAAGATTTTTGAAGCCCGATATCTGTCAGGTTTTATGATGTTTGGTGATTTTGTTTCATCTAGATTTTATCTTGTTGTATGGACTATATATGTATGCTATTAGAACATTAAAACAGTCAGCCGATCAAGTGTGGAGAGTGGTCAAACTTGACCAGTTGATCATAATGTGCAGTTTCTGGAATTTCCAGGAACTGCTAGAACAAAGCTTCTGACAGCGTTTGACCAAAGAATAAGTTGGGAATCTGTTGTTGTTAGACTTATCTGTTGCTTTAATCATGTACTTTGACACAACTATTATAGCTTTAAACCTTGAGATCACTTGAATCAAGACCTGAGCATAGAAAGAATCTAGCCCAAAAATGGACCCTCGAAGCTGCTGGGTTTCTGGGTTACCCAGAAAACCCAGATTTGGTTTGACATCAACTTTGAAGAATCATTGCTTGCTTGTATGTTGTAATCTGACCCAGATCTTGCGTGGTATTTGTAGTACTACATTAGTACTACAAGATAAATATCTTACCATGTCCAAAAACACTATAATCTGACAGATTGGGTTGGTCAAGCGAGACACCTTGCTAACTGTCTATCAGTGCTCAAGAACACGAACACCTATAGCGACGGTTCTGTCACTATAGGTGGTCTTTAGCGACAGATTATTTATAAAAATTATATATTTAATAAATAATTATAGAAAATTAGTTTTAAATCATTAAAAATACATAAAAAATTATTAAAAATTATTTTAAAGTCCGAAAATTAGTTTTTAATTATTTTAAGTATATTTCATAAATATTTAATATTTTTGGAATATAAAGAGTATTTAATTTACTTAAGTATAATATTAAATAAATTATTTAAAAATGATTTTTAATAAATGAAAAATCATTTAAAAATATGTTATGATATAAAAAGATATTTTAAGTTATTTTCTATAATTTTTAATATTTTGTGATGATATTCATTATTAAATAGATATTAATGATGATTAAGTTATTTAATAAAGATATTAAATAAATGGTGGAAAATTGAATTGATGATTTAAAATTTATATAAAAATGATTTAGAGATTATAAAAATATTTTAAGTTTAAAAATATAACTTTTGATATTTTGTCATGAAAAATACTAATATTTTAATATTAAGGATATTAGATTTATTTAATAATTATATTAAATAAAGTAATGTAAAAATGATTTTAATATTAGAAAAATCATTTGAAATGAAAATAAAATGTTTAAAGGTATTTTAAGTTATAAAATATAACTTTTAATATTTAAAGGATAATTTCATTAATAATTTAATATTAATGATATTAATTTAACATTAATGATATTAAATTTTTTTTAATAATTATATTAAATAAATAGTTTTAAAATAGTTTTAATTATTTAAAAATCATTTAAAAGGATATAAATGAATTAAAAATATTTTAAGTTATAATTAATGACTTTTAATATTTGAATAAATAGTACATTAATACTTGAATATTAATGGTAATTATTCAATAATAATTTTAAATGCTTTAAAAATTATTTAAGGGTAATATTAATACTTTAAAAATATTTTGAGTTATTATAAATAACTTTAATATTTAAGGGTATTGATTATTGATGCTTAAGTGAGAAGTCACTCAGTTTTATTCAATTATTATCACAATAATTGTTGCATAGTATCTCACGTTATTTATTCAATTATTGTCACAATATTTTATATTATTAAATAAATAATTGAGACGATAAAGTTATTCATATTATTATTTGTATTATTGACGATGTCTAGAAAGTTCTGTCGAAAAAAGGGGTTTGGTCACCTAATTGTACGCCAACAGGGAGAAATCCTTATTGGAAAGCCTTCTCTTTATTGGGAATGATCTGGTTGTTAATATTGCAAGTTATATTACTGATGAATAATTGTTGTTTAAAAATGTGTTTTGTGAAGCCAACTGAATTGAGATAAATAGAGAGAATTTTTATGAAGCATTTGTTATAAATTTTACTTATTATTTGGACCCCCACTTACTCATTTTCTTAAAATTATCGAGAGAAAGTTATCTCAGTTTTGTTATATTTATATATATATATATATATATATATATATATATATATATAGAGAGAGAGAGAGAGAGTCTGAATCTTAAGCTCACCCCTTATCCATCTCACCCGAGCTCTCCCCCCCCTTTAGCGATGGACCTAGCGACGGCTCGGTCATACAACAGCCGTTTATACTTTTAGCGACGGGCACCATATAGCATCGCTAAATGTATAGATGACGGTTGTATGACCGAACCGTCGCTGGGTCCGTCGCTAAAGGGAGGGTGAGCTCGGGTGAGTTGAATAAGGGGTGAGTTTAAGATTTGGACCATATATATATATAAAACATGTGGGGGGGTAAAAGTTTTGTTTTTATGAAAAATAGAATATATTATATTTTATTATGCATAGTATTTGCATAGTATTTATGTAAGACCCCGAATTTTATGAAATAAAAGTATTCAATTTTCTTTTAATTATTATTTTATTTAGTAAATGGTTAAATTGATAAAGGGTAAAAGTTAAGGATGATATATGAAAATTTTGCAAAGTAAGCAAGTTGTCATAAAATATTTGTTTGGTCGGGAAATATTCTTTTTGCCAGGAAATATCCGTACGACGGCACAATCATTAGTGGACCCCACAACGAAAGTATTGTCGTAGTTAGAAAATGACAGAAATATATTTTTATAAAAATAACGGCGAAAGTTTTACCGTTAAACTGTTGAAATATCCGGTGGTAAAAGTACAGCAATACGCATGGTTGAATAGTAGCACACGGTATTGATTATTGATGCTTACGTGAGAAGTCACTCAGTTATTGCTATAGTAATTGCTGCATTATATCTCTCATATTATTGATTCAATTATTGTCATAGTATCATCTGCATAATATTTTATATTATTAAATCAATATTTGAGACGACAAAGTTATTCATATTATTATTTGCATTATTGACGATGTCTATAAAGTTCTGTAGAGGAAAGGGGTTTGGTCACCTAATTGCGCGCTAATAGGGAGAAATCTTTATCGAAAAGTCCCCTCTTTCCTAGGAATGATCTGGTTGTTAAATATTGTGAGTTATAATATTAATAATGAATAAGTTCGTGTTGATTAAATATGTTTGTTTATTTAGCTTTCTTTAATTCTTTCGTGACCCAATTACCCTCAAAGGAGGTAATTCTGTGATTTGCTGGTTTTGTTATTATTATTGACCAAACGGGCAATTAATCAGATAAATGAGCAATTAATTGCTATTGGTTCACATGCAAATTATTGTTGGTTCACATGTATGAAACTATTGATTCACATGCATGTACTATCAGGGGAGGTGGTGCAACATTGATAATACTAGAAATACTAAATTAAAAATGGAGGTAAAGATGAAGGTACTATACTTTAATAATTCCAGCCCCTAAACGTGCAATTATCAAAACTCTGTTTTCCTATAAATAGAAGCTCATTTCTTCTTTCATTCTCACCAATTCACTAATACTCACAAGTGTAATTATAGAGAGAGAAGCTACAGAGAAAAAGAAGAAGAGTATTCTGCTACTTCACTATTGCAGTGTCCAGCCTTCTACTAAGGTAAGGGATGTTATTTCTTTCTTATTCGTAAGGGATATTATTTTTGTTCAATATTTGTATGAAATAATACTTTCTTCCATACTCTGTAGTACATAAGTAATATTATTTCGTCTTGTATCCCTAATTCTACACTCATTTTGTAGAAGTATTGCTTCTATACTCCGTGAAATTAGTAAAATATCCATGAAATTTACGCTTCATCTAGTATTATTTCACAAGGATATTTTTCTGAACATTCTTGTTAAATTTTAAGCTTTTCATGCCGGAGTACTATTCATGGGTACTATTTATTTATACGGCACTATTCATATGTACGACACTATTCATACGTACGTTACTATTCATACGTACTACACAATTCATGAAGTACTATTCACGAATACTATTCACAAAGTACTATGTACGGGATACTATTCATAAAGTACTATTCATAGGGTACTATTTACAGAGTACTATTCTTGAAGTACTATTCATAAAGTACTATTCATTGGGTACTATTCACTCGAGTACTATTCACCCGAGGTACTATTCATGACAAAAATTAATTTCTTTTCTGTTCAAATCATTTTTAATACAATATTATTCTTGAATTTTACTCCACAAAGCAGTATCATGTTGAAAATTTGGACATTATTGAGTTCTGGATAAATTAAATTATAAATCTTTAAAAATGTATCATTTACTTTCATTTAATTGAATTCATATATCATTGTCATCATCCTCATACTTATATTGTGATGAAAGTTATCTTTGGCCTGTAGTGCATAGATGGACTTTTGATTGGTATGATTATGACCAGGGATCATTCGGTATAATCATGAACCGTAATGTTACAAATGATGTGGTAAAAGTCCTTATTGGCCCATAGTGCATTGATGGACAATTGTTAGTATGATTATAACCAGGGATTATTCGGTATAATCATTACCATTGGTGAAAACACGAATAACCTTGGCCCGTAGTGCATGGATAATTCAGTGATGTGGATTATTTATTAAACTGAATCTCAGCGATAAAATTGATGATAAACCTTTAAATCATAAAAGATAGTAGATATCATACTCTCCTTTACTCTTCTAATGGATTGCTTGTTCCGCTGCAGTTGTTGATCTAAAACTTGTTGTCTATTATATTCTATCAGTTGTTATACTGTTGAAGGCTAATGATAATTTATTCTGCACTATCTTAGTCATAATATTTCTTACTGGCCTGATTGTGCTCACCTTTTTCTTTCACTATTCTCTTCAGAAAATGAGAACGTAGTCGGGACTTGTCGGGGAATGAAGTGACGGTCCGAGATGGTGGTTGTAGTTGTCCTCACTATTTTATAAAATAGTGTGATAATAATTGTAATGAGGACTCCATTTGAGTTTGAATACTGTCTACTACACAATATTCGTGTAAAAACTCTCAGCTACGTTTTTCTCGTATTGTATACGGAAGTTTGTATTTGAGTTCTGTACCATATATTTGGCGACTCAGTATGGGTGATGTATACCTATTTTGGGGGCATCACAGTTGGTATCAAAGCTTAGGAATATTATCCATAGCTGAGATTTGAGACAAGAACTAGGAGGGGAGAGACGGGTAAATCCTTCGCTAGTATGACCTACCTAAGTTTTTTTATTATTTAAGTGATCGGTAAGAGTGTAGGGGTAATATGTGTCATGTCAATTAACCTTTGTTTTGTGATAATGTTTGAGAATGACATCTAAAAATGTTGAGATAAGTAATGAAGCACATGAGACCCTTGAGTCACCGACGATCAATAACCAGGATAATGTGTATCAGGGAGGCAATAATCCTCGTGAAATAACAACACCGACTAAATGACGAACGATGGTATGTTTAGGAACTTTTTAGAATTTATGCAAAACCAAACGAGAGAGACTCCTATTCAAAATACATGTGTAAACACTAGAAACTCACGGCTGGTCACCGCTAAGCTGTTCAAGGAGCTGGCACCGCCGAAGTTTTTGGGAAAACAAGAACCACTTAAGGTAGAGACGTGGATAAAGAAGATCACCAAGATATTTGATGTCTTGGAATGTTCGGAGGAGAAAAAGGTTCCCTTCGCCACCTTTATATCACGTGAAGAAGTAGATTATTGGTGGGACTCTGTAAAACGTACTCAGACTGCCGCACTAAAAATGTCTTGGGAGAAGTTCCAAGAACTGTTCAACGACAAGTACTTTCCCGAAAGTATTCGTCACATAAAGGAGGTGGAGTTTATCAAGCTGAAATAAAACAATATGACCGTATCGTAGTACAAGGCTAAATTTAGGGAGTTGACCCAGTTTACATCCCATTTGGTAGATAATGAGGAACGAATGACACGAATATTTCTGGAAGGTTTGAAACCCGAAATATGTCAATACCTCATTTCTCACAAACGTTGTTTATATTCATATGTTGTGAATATGACTCAGTTATTAGAGCACAATAATGAGTCAGCCCAACAAAAAGGTAACGACCAACAATATGATAATAATCGTACTAGTGGCAACGGCCATCGGAACAACGATAACCATCGTGGAGGAAATTATCAGGCAAGAAATGGTAACCATTTCGGTGGTAATCATGGCCAAGATAATAGGAAATGTGAACTAAGTAGGAACAAGTTTAAGAAGAGAAAAAATTCAATAATGACGGAAAGACGTAGGCAGCAGCACCAACACCTGTTTCAAAGGAAGAAGAATGACCAACTGTCGTATATTTCAAATGCAGATTGGAGGGACACATCCGTCCAAACTATATGCAGCAACCCAAAGCGTGTTTCAATTGCGGATGAGAAGGTCACCTAGCTCAATTTTATCATGTAGTGAAGTTAAGTCCAGCTGGGATGGTGATACCAAAGGATGTCCCAGACGAGTCAAAGCCAGTAGTTTAAGTGAGAGCGTTTGTCGAGGAACCCGAACGAAGTTATCACGGGTAAGCTAATTATAAACACTTATGAAGTCTATACCTTATTTGATACCATTTCTACCCATTCGTTTATTTCACCTACTTGCGCTCAACGTTTAAATTTAACTCTGGAGAAATTAGACTTTGACTTATCTGTTGAAACTCCATTGGGAGAAACCTTCATTATATCCACTATTTATAAATCCTATTTCATTCAAATCGACACTTTCACGTTACTTGTCGATCTTATCTCTTTGAAAATACTTGCATTTGATATGATTTTAGGGATTGATTGGTTAACTAAGCATTATGCAAAAATTGATTATTTTCATAAGGTTGTTAGCTTTCATATTCCTAACCAACCTATTATGTGAATTCAAGCAACAAAACCACTAAAGTCAATCATTGTCATATCAATCCATAAAGCTATTCGTTTATTAAAAAAAGGATGTCAAGCTTTCTTAGCCCATGTCACAGATTTAAAACAAATATACGTCAGATTTGAAAGATACTTCTGTTGTTAATAAATTTCATGATGTATTCCCCAAAGAACTTCCTAGCCTACCCCCAGAGTGTGAAATCAAATTTTGTATTAACCCAGTATAAAACCCATTTCTAAAACCCTCAAATATTTATTCACCTAGAACGAACGTAACATGCGCCAAAGACGTTGGCTCGAGCTGTTGAGAGATTACGATAATACCATTTAAATACCATCCTAGAAAAGCGAGCGTGGTAGCTGACGCGTTGAGTAGAAGATCGTATGCGTTTATGAGTACAATATTGTTAACATAAAGACCCATTTCATACGACTTACAAAAGATGAAGATATAGTTAAAGACTCCAAGAACCTACGTGAAGATAGCGAATATACGATTAGAATCGACTTTAATAAATAAAGTTAAAGCCGCTCAAGCTACAGACTCAGAGCTGATGAATGTGAAAAAGAAGGTGCAAGAAGGCGTTATTCTAGAATCAAGAATCGACGAAGAGATGAAATCTCAACCCTCGATTTTATTCGCCTATTTGAAATCCTTGATCGAGTAGGAACTGTGGCCTATAGACTCACTTTACCGCCAAGTATGTCGCGTGTTCATAATATTTTTCACGTATCGATGTTACGTAAATACGTGGACGACACAAACCACATTATTGAATTAGAACTAAACGAGATAGCAGAAGATTTAACGTATGAGGAGATACATGTTAAAATGTTGGATAAGACGAAATATATTCTATGCTCAAAGGTTATACCTCAAGAGTTAGAATCTAAACAAGGTATCATCACCTCTTCGGCATACCAGGTACGTACGTAAATTTTGAGGGTGAAATTTCATAAGGAGGGGAGATTATAAGACCCCAAATTTTATGAAATGAAAGTATTCAATTTTCTTATAATTATTATTTTATTTAGTAAATGGTTAAATTGATAAAGGGATAAAGTTAAGGATGATTTGTGAAAATTTTACAAAGTAAGCAAATTGTCATAAAATATTCGTTTGGTTGGGGAATATTCTTTTTGTCGGGAAATATCCGTATGACGGCACAATCATTGGTGGACCACACAATGGAAGTATTGTCGTAGTTAGAAAACGACATAAATATCTTTTTATAAAAATAAAAGGCAAAAGTTTTTACCGTTAAATAGTTGAAATACCTGGTGGTCAAAGTACAGTAATACGGGTGGTTGCATAGTAGCACACGGTATTGATTATTGATACTTACGTGAGAAGTTACTCAGTTATACTCAACTATTGCTACAGTATTTGCTGCATAATATCTCTCATATTATTGATTCAATTATTATCATAGTATCATCCGCATAAATATTTTATATAATTAAATCAATAATTGAGACGACAAAGTTATTCATTATTATTATTTGTATTATTGACGATGTCTAAAAAGTTTGTTGAGAAAAGGGGTTTGGTCACCTAATT